>JANJYP010204432.1:0-17297 GCA_024605115.1 Rastrelliger brachysoma
GCCGACTTTGTTCTGGTCTTAATGTGGTTGTTCAGATTCAGTTCTGAGGTTAGGGTAGTGTGGTCTGGCTTGCATGAACATTTAAAAAGTCACTGCTGTGTATGTATACTAGATTTTTGGACAGTGAGGAGATAGTTTAGCTAGTTTTAGTTTAGTTTATTTCGGTCTTGACATGTCACAAAAATAACAAAACAGAAAATACACTGTTCAAAGTAAAAATAAGTAGAGAAAGAAAGCATACAATAGACATTTAGACCAAAAAGGTGTATGTTGTATGTTCAATGAGTTTGACAAAAAAGTGTGTTGGATTAAAATTGCTGAGTCTTCTTTAACTCTGTCTATATGCTGCCTGCTCTGCAGTTCAAAGATGTCTACCTGACCTACTTAGTGACATCTTTATTGAGTTGTTGCATTCTTTATTCCTTATTGGTGTCAGAGTTTTTCAGTGGGTGTTCTCACCACAGGCTTAGTGAGTTTATTTGTTTTACAAGTGAAAGAAACAACCATTATAAAAAGAAATAGAACAGAATTTCAGAGTTCAATTTGAAATTAAAATAATCTAATCTAAAACAGATATAAAGATGTAACATATGATCTGAAAGTTGATTTACTGAAAGAGAGAAACATACAGGAAAGCCTTAAACCTGAGGCAGTTTTGTTTTGGATATGTGGTGTATGACAATTGACAAAATGACTGTGTGTAGTTGGACTCTACAGACAGGAAGTAGACTTGCGCCAGACAGCCTTAGCAGTCTGCGTGACTCATACTATAATGTGAAAGCAGATAAGATTGCGTTTTTTGAAATCCCAATAAATCCTTTAATCCTTCCTGCGTTCCAAAGGCTGACTTCAGTGACTTTTGTCTTGATGTAATTGTCTTAAAGTGGCTGTTTACAGTTTACATCTTCTACTACTACACCAATATTTCTGGCTTGTTTTGTGGTTTTTTTAACATTAGTGACTTAAGTGGAACCATATTCCTGGTGATATAATTACATTATTTTGAGTGTCGTCTACATAATTATGGTAAGATATTTTGTTGTTTTCTATAATCTGAGCATGCAGGAGCATGTAGATGTTAAACAGAAAAGGCTCCAGAATTAAGCCTTGGGGATCTCCATGTGTAATTTTTGTATGCTCAGATGTTATTACCTGTAAACAAAAAGTAGTCCCTGTCCCTTAAGTAGGATACAAACCAATATAGTGCTGTCCCACCCAGTGTTCCAGTCTGGTAATAACAGTGTTATGTTTTGGTTGACTGTGTTGAATGCAGCACTGACAGCCAGTAATACCAACATATGTCATTGTCTGTGGATGTTTTTCAAGACCTTTACAAAAGACTCAGTGCTGTAGTATCATGAAAATTCACATTTTTCACTGAATTTACTTAAAAATGGGAAGTTTCGACATAATTGTTTGTAAGTGAAGTGTCTAGATGGTTGTTTTTTTAATTCTTTCATGAATGAATTTTGATAACCTCAGTCAGGATTTTTTCTTATTTTTAATTTTTTTTACCCTTAGGCATGAAAGAAAGTATTTGAACTTCATCTTTTTCATCAAACAACATTACATTACATTATAGTTACATAAATTAAAACAGTTGCCGTGTGGTAGTGTATGGGATAATGTAATTATGCATCAAAAATCCATCAATGTATAAGAAAAGAGCTTTTGAATAGTTGTCTACTGTAGTGATCACCATGTATGAAAGGGTTAAGAGTGTTGAGCAGTTTTCAGCGCCTGTGGACAAAAAAAAAACTGAAGAGAAGTATTGACAATTTCAGAAAAGATCAGAGACCATGAGATTGGCAATATTTGTAAAATATCAATATTAAAAAATAACGCACGTCATGTCGCATTGCGTGGACTTGGAAGTTGCTGCAGAAAGCCTCTCAGATGAGTAAAGCACATGTGTTCCTACCTGTCATGCTCTCAGATATGAACGCTCATCCAGGTCACCACCTTTTCACCTGGCTGCCCTCTGGAAGGCCATAAAACATTCCTTGCAAGTTTTTATCCACGTGTCACCAAGGAACTAAAGCACTCAATATCAGGCTAGTAAGTGCAGCCCTATCATACACACATACAATAATACTTTGTTTATCTGCAGTATTGTCCATGCTTTTCACCTATGCGCAATATAATTACACGAGTACATGAGGGAGCAGGGTGTCTGTAGTTTTACGTGACTATATGTAGTCAAGTTTCTTCTTCTTTTCAACTTTTGAACTGCTGACACAGGTGTTTTCATTATTTCAACTTTACCAACATACAGTGTAGGATGCACTGTAGCCTACATTATCCGCTGCCCACTGCTTACACGTACACACTAGAAGTAACCTCGTCAGCATTTCACCCAGGACACTGAAGTGACGAGAGGCAGAAAAGAAAAGTCAAGGGGCGAACTAAGGGGAGAGAGCTGTGTGTGTAAAGCCAGGCTTATATTAGGACTGTATTGTTATTAGCTCATCATATTGTAAAGTAAGGGCCTACCTATAATGAGAACAGTTATATTAATTGCAGCTATAGTGCTAATCTAGTGTGTTGTCTGCCGCTTGTATGCAAATGATGTACTGTTATACAATTCTAAGTTATACAATAGCTCTTGTCAGAAAAAGGTGCGGCTGCTGTTATTATAAGATACTGTATTGTTTGTGTTCCATTTTCAAATACAAATCAAAGTCAGAATACTCATTATGAGACCCAGGCAAATGTCTTGAACCAAGAAATGACGTACTTTAATGCATATGTATGCAAATTAGGTACAAGACTTTATTGTGCAAACAGCAGTGAGTCATATCCGACACGTCTATGTCGCTGAAGTGGTACTCGAAGAATTCATCCAGGGTCTGCAGGTTTGAATAGAGTGTTGTGATTATCTCTGTTTGAACATTTGTTTGCACAGATAGTGTCAAAGAAAAACACAAGAATGTTCAGAGAGAGCAACATCACTCATCACAGCCAAAGAAATGTTCAGACCCTCGTGGGTGATAAAGTCCAGAGTGCGTGCCTTGCTGAGTCAGTCCACAGTTATCAAGAACACAACATGATACTTTAGTGCTGCTGTCCTGGTGATTGTCAACAATAACTACACAATCTAAGTCAACACAGTCAGTCAGGGGGAATGAAAACAAGTTTGTGCATCACAGTTCGTAGGTGGCCTGTTGATCTTTAAGAATGTAGCTCGAAAATAGAAATTCAACTGAAGAGCAACATATTCAAATTTCATAAGAACTGAAAAGCATCATTCAACAAAGTCACGGTTCCACCTCCTGTTTTGTGTACTTTTGTTTCACTCACAAAAACCAAAGTTAGGAGATGGTTGACTCAATAAGAACATTGTAATGTTATCGTAAGTATCGTAACCAAGTTGTTGTTAAAAACATCAAGTCAGGCGTGCTAGGGTAGTCTGGCGGTTAGAGCACATGCCACATACACAGAACTCTGCAACTGATCCTGGTTCGAATCCTGGCCGGTAAGGTCCTTTGTTGCATGTCTTACCCTCTCTCTCCCATGATTTCCTGTCTGAATACTTTCAAATAAAGGCGTCTGTGCCACGAAAATCCTTAAAAAAAAAAAAACATCAAGTCAAAATGGTGCATGATAAGGAAATCATTGATTTAAAATGGTTTGCATGTCAAGGACATGCCATTTCATAAAGCTAAACTTAATATTAAAGAAAACATGATATGCCAACAAGACCAACATTTTGCACCAGGCTGTGGCTGACCAAGAACAGATGTTACATTTGATAAATGAACAGAATTGGTTCAGTACATCCTGTTTCCGAACAAATTAATCTTAGATTTAGAGACAAGACATGAATAGAGGAAGCTAACGGAGGCTGAGAAGTAGAATTAAAATTTTGCTGCAGTGGAATTATTCTTACTAAGAACGGCTGGTATTACTTTAGAAAGTCCTGACCACATTGTGTGTCTAAATGTGTTGCAGTTTAACGTGGAATTTAAGTAAGGTGTTTCCTCTTTATCTGTGTATTTGCATTGAAGGAAGGTTGATTGTATGATGTTGCACAACTTCCATATTGGCACGGCAAGCAGACTGCTTTGCATCATTGTTCCAGTATATGTTTTAAGGTGTTCAATTGCTCACATCCCTTTTGTGGTTTGATGACACAAAATAAAATGCGACAATCTGAAACTTGTCCTAACTCGTGTGGCAGAATTTGCAGCATGTGCAATGTCACAGTAACTTTTACCGTTTCAAATTCTATTTATACATCAACATTGTGTTCTTTAAGGTTCGACTCCGACAAAGTTTCATCATGGCCTCGCTGGTGTTATTTTGTAATTTTCATTTTATCTCTTGCTGGAAAAGTATTAGAGGTTGCCACACGAAGACAGGTTTCTGAACAGAAGTGTGTGCGCGCTAGTGTGACAGAGGAAACACACATGCACACAGTACACAGTCACGCACCAGAGACGTCATGGAAAAACACTCCACTGTGAGCTCTGTCTGTCTGTCTCTCTCTCTCTCTCCTTCTTTCTCTCTCTCTCTCTTGCATGTGGCAGAGCGAGCCAGGTGGTTCAAGCGCATGTTCTGGTCAGACACAGATGCCGCTGCTGTCATTATAAGGTTATGTTGGCCTTCCTGTCACGTGTTCAAATATATAAATATGATCAAAATACTTCATTGTTACCTTAGATAGTGCATGTAGCATCTGTTGAGTAATACCCATTATGAAGTGAATGTCATGAACCAAGAAGCGATACATTTTATTACTATTATCTTTCACTATTACTCAGTGACTTCTTCAGTGTAGGTGTTTAACAAGATGTAAAACATAAAAGCACACAGAAGAAGAATACAATCTCAACATCTTAAAATAGCAATATAATCATGTGAAGGTGTAAGGATGTGTTTCTGCTTTTCTTTTTTTGTGCTGTGTAGGCGGACTGTAGATCGCTTCATGATTGCACTCAATAATGTATGTTTATTTATAAAGTGACTTATAATAACATGTTGGAATGCTTTGTCTTATCTGGTCTCCCTCAAGTTCCTGTCCGCACAAGTACCAGGCAGGTTTGAACTGGAATGAAGAGAGCTTCCTCTCTGTCATCCAAACAACTCAAGCTTTGATCAACCAATTAGCTGTTCTGGCACAATGTGTGCCCAAAGTTCTGATTTCAGATAGCCCCCGGCCAAAGATTAACAAGTAACTCTTTTCAGGTGGTGGATGGGGGGGAAGAAGGTACAGACGTTCCAAACAATAAGAAACTTTTTTTCTCTCCCTTTGTGTGAGATTAACCTTGACGCCTTTTAATCTGCCTATGATTTCAGCTCTCCACCACTTGTCCCAGAGTAACTTCTGCTGCCATAGCATTGTTGAATGTTTGAATGACTGACAAGTGATTTACAGCTAATGTCAAGTAAATGAATGACAGGGCAGATGATGTTCAATATATCCAAGAAAAAAAAAACGCAGAAGAAGAAGAATGTTGATATTTGATGGTGCTTGCTTCATTTACCGTCATGTCCTGAGGGATTTCACTTCTTATTAGATAACTTAGGATAGGTCCAAACCTGCTGTTGTTAAAGCTCCCCAGGGATATCTTTGTGTTTTCTTTTTTTTGATTTCTTAACATAAACTTGACTTAACAAAGCATTAGAACCCACAATTGCAATTACACCGGTACCAAATCTAGCCTCATGTTCCAGCACAAACAAACACAGCCAATTGTGTAACCGCAGTATACTTAGTAACATGCCATAGCAAAGACTTATTATTTCTACGAACCTCCTCTGTGCTCATTTCAGGTGTGAAAGCATCTGCCTGTTGCAAGATATTTTGTCTTTGCAGATCATGTTATTAGCGGTCGTGTTAGTTGTGTTTGCCTATCGTTGCTCAGCTTTTGTTGCTTTGGAAAGTGCTGGACAAATGGAAATATACCCTTGCATGTGTGGTTTCCAAGGGGTTGTCAAGGGTGTGGTGAAGTGTTTGTGTGTGTCCTAAACAAACCACATTTACAAAGTGGACGTATTATATATTTGGCGTCATTTAGCAAATAAACGTGTCATACTGTGTCTGTAATTGGGATTAAACACTAGTCTGTGCTTGTGGTATACAGTACCGTGGTCCATTAAATCACACTGCACGCCTCACTAGTATAAGGCTGTTAACTGTAAAAAAAAAAAAAAAAATTCTTAACCCCGGTTTGGAAAGTAAGTTGTTTACCTGGTCGTTGGTCTGAGCTTTTGACAGCAAGAGGTTGTGCTCACCAGACACACACACACACACACACACACACACACACACACACACACACACACACACACACACACACACACACACAGAGCACGGACACAAAACGCCTTACAACCTTCAAGGTGGGCCTCAAGCATGTAATGTTGCAATGCATAACATGTTTTTTTTTTTTTTTTTAAAGTCAAGGAGTGGCTGCAAAAGGCAAAAATTAGGTCACTGTATTATATATTCGCAGACGTGTTGCAGCACCTCAAGAGCATTCGCATATTAAATGTAGACAATAGACCGTACATAAATCATCTACGAGAAAAAAAACAAGACGTCTCAGTTAAATCGAATCCTAAAACTGTCAGTATCTTTTTATCCGTATCTGCAAGAGCAATATTAGTATTTATAATTTTTACGAATGTTTAGTGAAACTAATCAATATATTCCCAAAAAAAAAAACACTAGCTGATTGGCTTTGTTCCCTCATGAGCCGACGTTTTCCAATCACGAGAGACACGACGTTGAACCTCGCCACCTTGGGTGTTACGCACAACGTGGATTTCACACCTTGCTGTTACGTTCAGCAGCCAAACTTGAATTTGAACTTTAACCCCATTTCGCTGCCCACCTGACTTTGCATGAGGACTTTTTTTATCGTCAAAGCTGGATTTTTGGCACTGACTCTGCATCCAGTGTAAGCGGCATGTGCAGCTCAGATTGCTTATCTGTAGACAGTGCCGAGTAAGTTGAATTCCTCACCCTTATAATCAGGTGATATGGTGCCAGTCCAAAAAGCCTTCCTTTTTAAAAATCCTCCAATTCTTGTCTTCAGAGACACTCTATCTGTTTATATGCATTTCAAAGACGGATGGATGTATTATCTTCATAAATGGTTACTTGAACTTGATGCATTTGTTTCATTTTTGTTTCTTCTTACAGCCTTTTTGCTCACACAATCTCATTATCAGTGGGCTTGACATTTGGCCTACATAGCCCTGTTTTCTGAGTACCATCAACTGCTATGCCAGCCCTGGGTTGCAAATGACATATAATTACCCTGCCTGCCAGTGGTCGACTGGGTTGTTCTTCCTGTTGGGAATAGCTGATTTGTTTGTCTTTGAGGAGAATTTCAAGCTCACTCTCTACACTGACTCTGACAGCAAAGTCTAACAAAAACGACCACTCATTGCTGAATTGTTGGACAGCTTAGCACACATAGCGCCGATCAATTGTGTTTGCCAAGCAGTCACAGACAGAGCCAAGACTGTCTTTTATCTTCTATGGCTGTGAGGCAGGCAGCCAAGCAAGCTGCTAAGGCCAGCCACAGTAGACTTGTTTCAGCTTTACCAACATTATATTAACTCAGAAGTAGCCCAGAGTGCCATGTGTGTGTGTGTGTGTGTGTGCGTGTGTGCGTGCGTGCGTGCGTGCGTATGTGTGTACAGGAAAGTTGTACAGCTCTCAAAGCTCTAGCAGACAGAACTACTCAGGTGGAGAGAGGAAGGAATACAATACTCCTTTGTAGTTCTCCTTGTTGTTCTTCTAATGTTCATGATAACTTTGGCCCACTCTGCGGGGGGTTAGATGTTAAACCAGGCTGCTACAACTGCAGCAAGAAAACACCACATTAGCAAACACAAGAATTGTGAGCATTAAATAGTGTGCTACTTCTATCTACCTTATTTTTAGTTCCCATGATGCCTTGTGTTAATTATGGTCCAGAACCAGAACCAGCATTTGTTTACACATCAACAGTAAAGATTAAAGAATACAATCTTCTTAATCTTACAATAAGGAACATAAATCATGTGGGAACATCACCTGTCAGAGCTCAGACAGGATGATTTCTATCTCAGCTTTTAACATAAATTCAACCAATCCCCATGAATTCTGTTCATTCTGAAATATTAACCAATCGGCACAACTTTTCTGCAAATTTCATCAATTATTGTCATCACCAGTAAGACGCTGAGCCACAAACTCACTTCCTTACTCTGTTAGTGATAATTCAGTCACCAACACTCTCGTCATAGATTAAACCATTTATTGCCACAAATGGAAATACAGTTTTACTTGACGCTGAAGGCTCCACTCGAAGATGCTCCCTGGATTAGCCAACAGCATGCTGAGCCAACAGAGAGCACAAAGCAAACCCCCCGCAGAGTGGGCCAAAGCAAGACATGAACTGTAGATTGACTCTAAAGCCATGATGAACCCTGAATCAGAAGGTGGAGGCTGGGAAGGTGGCCGGCCTCAAGAGCAAGAGTGTTGGTCAGTGTCATATTTAAAGGGACCGCCTGTAATGTGAGAATGGCTGTGATTGGTGTGTGACTGATAAGGTGGCTGTCAGCTGGGACGTAGCCTACGACTTCCATGTTCTGCATGAACTAACGCAAGGCTTCATTATTAATATAGTTTACCACAGAGTGACAGGTATGCTGTTTGCATCTCTCCTTGTATGTGTGTGTGTGTGTGTGTGTGTGTGTGTGTGTGTGTGTGTGTGTGTGTGTGTGTGTGNAAGCATGACACCCTCCACTAAAGGGAACAAGACAATTCTCATTGCAGTGAAACATGCAATAGAATATAGTCTTATGACAGACCGTCATGTTCAGTAGAGACTCTGCTACTGAGCCAACACAACCATAGAAACAAACTTTTCAATTTACATTACTATAAATTATGGCTTACCTTTCCTGTTTTTGTGGTTAAACTTGTATCTGTTGACACAATATTCCCAGTAACAACTACTCCAGTGTCTCTGGATCAGTTTGAGTTGATTGAAGCCATTTTGCATTTATTTGAAGAACTGCAGCTGGCCTGCCTCGTCATCTTGTCTCCATATAGTGGTTGAATTGTGCTATGATATTATGTAACAGATTAGGTTCACCTTAATTAGTTATA
Source organism: Rastrelliger brachysoma (assembly GCA_024605115.1). NCBI lineage: Eukaryota > Metazoa > Chordata > Actinopteri > Scombriformes > Scombridae > Rastrelliger > Rastrelliger brachysoma. Next base: position 9,113 of record JANJYP010204432.1, read on the forward strand.
TGAATAATTATAGTAGTTATAAAAAAAAACAAACAAACATACAATCAATTACTCTAAAAGAAGACCCATCTATGTTTATTATGAATGGTTTATTACTACTTCCACCATCTCACTGGAAATCGCACCCATTCATTTGTACAGTAGTTCACACACATTCTATAACTAACCCCTACCCCCAGTGAACAAAACACTGTTATGTAATAACCCATAAACTGTACAAAAATATGCATTAAATCTACACTTGACATTCAGAATGTGTAGTGACAGTTGACAGGTTCAAAGCCTGTAGTAACAAGTTATGTTAATAGAAGGTTTGTCCAAGTCGTGTTGCCATACATAGCTATTAAAAAGTAGTGGACCCCTTCCCTTTGTATAGTACATACATGACTAATGTCCCCAGTTGACTCAAATCCTTGTGGTTTTGTCAATTGAGGGCTGAATGACCCTGATAGCATGATATCAGGAATGACATGGAATGTTGTGCTGATAAGTTCTATGCAATGATTTGAAAACGGATGCTAGGCAACGGTTGCCGGTTGTTTAGGTTCCATGGGTGAGCTGTGAGTATCTCAAGGTAAAAGACAATGCAGTGACATATGAGTTGAGTTGTGTGTCAGACCAAAAAAAACAACATCATATCACCTCAAGGACAGGAAGAAGAGTGAGTTATGTCAGTTGTGTGTTAAACTTGTTTGTACTGAAACAGAATGTGATGGACATACATACCTTTTTTGTCATGCTGTTGCTGCGGTAGCCTTGTGTTCTTTGTGATTCAGTACTGTATGCTTTAAACTTGTGTTTGTCAAATCTTCTGAACCCTAGGGCTCTGCCTCTTACAGCTTATGTAACTTTCCATCCAGTGCACCCACTTCTTGTCCAGACTAGGTGAGAATCCTTCAACTCTGCTGTTTTTCATTCCTCGCACACAATTACTGGTTTTGTCACTTTTCATACTACCATAATTCAAAATGCCACAAATGCCTTTAAAGAATAACTTAACAAAAGTGTGTGTTTTTTTGTAGTTCCCTGCGTCAAGATAAGACACACAGAAGTTCTTAGAAAAAAGATCAAGGAGGCGGCGTGATGCAGCCAGGAGGAGGAGGAGGCCTTTATGTTAGGTATTTCGCATGACCTTTGAGTGAACCAGAGTTTAACATTTTGCCTTTGGATGTAGTTGGATGACACGTCTTACAGCCTAGTTTGCATTAAGCATTCTGACCCATTTATCTATATTTGTGAGGTTATATGCCTTTAAGATGGTGTCGGTGTTAGCTTTAAGTTAAATGTGTCAGTTATACAAGGTGTGCAAACATACATCATGTTGATTAGAGATAAAAACAACCATAACAAGTTTCAGTTATTATATGATTACCTTAGGCTTCAGTGTCAATCACACCAAGAGCGTTTCAGTTCCCACAGAGAATGTATATATATAGCCTGTATCTTGCACTGCGTAATAATTGTGCTCTCTTTTCGGGTTTTTCTGTCACAAGATCAAGCAGATTTGCTTCCGTTTGACAGGGCTGATGGTCTCAGTCATCTCCGTAGTCCCTCAGGGGTTATTAAACCTGCAGTGTGGAATTTTTGTCTTTGTGTGCACTGTCAAAAATGCGTTTTGTGATGTAACAGTATGTGAACCTACTCATTTTACACACATCACGATTCTAAATGTTTACTTTGTCACCTGAAAAAATTATTACATTAAAAAAGTGAGTTAAAAAAAAACAGTCCTACAGCTTCCCACATCTCTAACTTTTAGTCATGAATACCTGGTAAGTCTGATGAAGATACCCAAGAGGCTATTAGAATATACTGTATAGGGTTGGAATGCTGGACATTATGTAATTTAAATCTGTGGTGAAACCTGTTGTCGCTGGTTGACATTCAATATATGACTATCAGTGTGTCAGTGTGGAGAAGTCATCATAGCAGACATGAGATTTTAATAATCTTTATATTGTGAAATACAGAGAGATTTATCTGGTGGTGATAAGTGGCGTTTGGCAAGAACTTAAATGTGACTCATGTTCATTTCTATGAAAAATATGAAGGATTTCCAATGAAGTCCTACATATGTCTGGTCATATCATGTCAGATACGTCAAACAACATCTCAAAGGGTGTGTGTCCTGGCTCACTGAAGACACTCAGTAGGTTCCACCACCAGCATCCCCTTTGGGAACGGTAGTTACAAGGAAAGCAGTGACTACAAATGGTCCTTTTCAGGGGGAATTTTGTAAGTGACATTTGTGCTGTTGCTAGTGGGTATCTCCACACACATTTATTCAGCACTCCAAAGAGAACTTTTGGATACCAAGGTAACCCTGGTTCCATGAAAACTAAGGTATCCCACAGTACCGTCCTGCTTGCATGTACTGTACTGGGGTATGTGGAAGGGGGGTTGGGCAGTGGGGGTGAGGGTTTGGTGATGGTTGTTGTTAAGCTGCCATGACTGGTCACATCAGAAAGCACTTCCCGCAGTGAGGTATCTCACCCAGTTTACAGAGAACTGGAGTTACCCTGGTAACCAAATTTTTTCCTCTTCAATGCATCCCTCACAGGCACTATAACAAAAATTGTGCATGCTGGAACTGTAATGGCTTACAGGCACACACAGTTGGAAACTCATGCTCATCCAAGATGTTCTTTTGGCATTCCAAGAAATACTATGTTCACTTCAACTCATAGACATAGCTGACTAGAATTGCTCTGTGACAGGACCCATTCAGGTCTGTGGCAGACCCCTACCGGGTCCCTGGCTGGATATCCCATGCAGATCAACCCAGAACACGACCTCAACTCATACCACCCATAAGCAGCATGCGTGGAAACTGGTTGCAATGCTTTATGGCGACAGGGAGGAGCAGTGTTTATGTCCAATGTCGCCAGACATTTTCATGATCATTGACTGATCAGCTATTTGATGTGCACGAAGGGGGTGCTTTCCACACAGGGCATACTTGTAGTGCTTTTGAAATGCTTGGTACTACATTACAGTATAATAATAGAGGTAGCCACCATGATGTGACCCATTGGTTTGTTGACTGCCATTTTGAAGTGTATAGTTTGCATCTTGATTGTCGCCATCTTGGAAATTTGGGGCCAGACGTAGTAATATTAGGATGAGAGTGGAGCTGACTGTAATGATGGCTGCCAGCTTGGTTAGCACAGTCATTTACACTTGGTGGTGTCTTGTCTATCTTGACTGTTTACAATCCATGGTGATATGCTGATCTTTTTTGCCATCCAGAAATGTACAATACGTCCTCTTCTCAGGAAGAAATATAGTGGAAAACTGAAATGAAAAACAATTGTGGAAATATAGAACCTTGATTACAATTAAAATATGACTGATTTAAATGATGTACAAGATATTACCAAAATAAAAGGTGCTCAATTTCAACAACCAATCATGTACATGAATGTAATTAAAACATGCATTATTTGGGCCACATGGAACAATACTGCTCAAGATACGTGGTATTCAAAACATGCACAGTTCACTTGCATTAAATATTTAAAACTGGGTCAGACCACCAAATACCAAGTACCAAATATTTTTTATAGGCAAGTCATATGAGACATTTTCATGAAACAATATTACAGATAATTATCGAGATTAAAATGATTTGCTCACTATGGTGAAACATTGTTCTGGCAGTTAATTTAATTTAATGTGCAATTTATGTTGGATACAGCAATTAAGCCAAAAAAAGAGATTTGCAAAAGAATTTGACTGTATACTGTTCTGTGGCTCTCTCCAGTGATGAAATTGTACTCAGCCTGCCACAAACCATTATGATAATTCTTTAAAGGACCTCCAGGAACAAGCCAAGCAGGCATGTCAATGAGAACCTCAGAGAGGAAAACTGCTTCCCACTTATGAGAAAAACCGGGGAGTATTTTGTGGAGAGAGGGGAACTTTGATCTTAATGAAAACCGCATCGCATTCAAGAAAAAATCCTAGTTGTTCTGCTTCTCATTGACCATTACTGTGAAAGCTCAAATATATAAAATAAGAACCACAAGATAAACAAACAAAATTAAGCCCGTCTCAGAAATAGTTCCAAATTTCTTGCTCCGACCTTGCGCTGCTGAACATATTGATATTAATCATATGAAATACATTTATTGTAGTGAATAAATGGTAATGGTCTCAATATGTGAATAACATCAATTATCCATGGCTGAAAGCAACATAGTTTATTTCCCTGAAATTGGATTTGAATGTTAAAAGTAATTTAATGGGACCAGTCTGTCACAAAGTTCTACTACAGCTTGAAAAACACTTGCCGTGTCATGTTGTTGTTTGTTTTTTGATTCATGCCATTGCTTTAGGGGTGATAGGAAACTGGGACATTCTTCCAATACCAAAGATATAATAGAGCTGATTTTTTTTAAGTACTAAAAAAAACTAAATACAAGCAAAGCAGAGAGGAATAATTTCTGAATTATACTCGCTAGAATACTTATTTCACAAATTTGCTTCCTTGATCAAAGAGGAATGTTTCGTCTATAAATAATAGAGTAGATCTGGTGTCCCACATAAGCTGATGATTTTGTCTATAATGGGAACCCTCAACTCATTTTGAAAAGTAGCCTGTGGCTGTTACAATATCCTGAAGATACCTCTGACAATGTTTGCAAAGACTCCATCAAATCTAATGTGAATGAATTCTTCTATATAATATCAACATACATAACACTGTACTTATTTACACACTAATAAGTGTGCAGCTGTACAAGTGTTTCCAACTTTCTGGCTTTTATCACATTCTGAAACTTTTAAGAAAGTAGCTGTTAATAAAACAAAACAAAAAAAAAAAAACTCAAAACACATGAGAAACCCAAACACATACCAAGGTTTCAATATCGACACACATGCCATGTGAGTTAAATCTGGAGCACATTGCACTGCATGTTTTTAGGATGCCTGAATGCCACCCAGTTGGAGAGAAGTGAAATTCCTCATAGAGCTATCTTCCATCCTCTTTGGATTTAATGCTTCCAAAGAAAACCACACTAACTGTAGTAAACATTCATTAAAGAATTACAATCATTAAAAAGATATCTTACTAAGACACCAGCTATATTTGAATGCATTATAGATAAACTTTAGTGTGAATTGGAAGTCTACCCCCTAAGGTTCCACTTCTGGGACTTATTATACCCAGACGGGCATGTTCCCAGAGAGGAAGTACAATATTTCCTGCCACCTTTTCTCTACTCCTAAACAGGCAAGAGACAACACGCAAGTACTAAATACTGTTACATAATGATACATATCTCCTTATAACAAAATAAAATTACTCTTTAGTAAAGCTGACATGCTTGTACAACAAAAAAAAAAATGTTTATTTCGTTTGTCATCTTGTTGAAAATAAAATATAGCGGTACATATTAGCTTAAAAGTGGTCAAATAACTTCAAATTCGCTTTCATGATAAGACTGGTAGACATGAACTGAGGAAAGCCTGGGGCTGAAATGCCCGCATTTGTTTATGCTGCTCTGCACCATTTAAGTGATGATACAAAGTAATTTGTGAGAGCTGACATCTCTTTATTTATTTAGCTTTATTTCCTTTGGTTAGAATCCAATACTAATAAAAAAAAAATCGAGCACAGCATTTTGAATGATGAATCAGCCTACGCTTGCAACTTTGATATTTGCTAGCTTGTAATAACATTTACGTTATAACAAGCTAGCTACGTTTGCGATAACATGCTGTACACCATTATAATTGAATTTCTACAGTCTGCAGCAAAACCAAAATATACATATCAAATATTTACATATGCACATGTCTAAAGGCACACTGAAATGGAGCTCAAGATTGTGTGCCATGTGTAGAATTCCTAAGTTGCATATCTCAACATGAAACAGAACACTATAGCAACAGCAGAGAAAACTAGCATAGCCCCAACTGAAATAAATACCATAACAAAATATAAAATGGACAAATTGAACAGCACTAATGGTGAATGTAAGTTTGTGTTTAGGTCTTCCTTGAGACAAACAGAAAATAACTTATTAAAATATGAGTACTTTTGACAAAAGGCTAGTGATACAGTAGGCTATCTTATTTAACACATGCGCCATAGTGTTAAAATACTAAATACTCGCTGCAGAGATGTAGCAACAGGTTAAAACATAAATTGCCCCAATTCTAAATCATATCTATATCATTAACTATTCTTATAGAGTGCAGGATAAAGTTATGGTGTAAAATGGAGATGCAGAGTGGAAAAGAGACGTGAACTGGTTTTTCAAATTCGTTCGTCAATCCCGCTGATTAACAGAGCTCAGCAGCTGCTCCTCCAGGAATATCTCTAAATGTAGCTAGCAGTAGCAGCTTTAAATCACTTACAAATAGTCTAAACTGACATTCACAGCTAACATTATACTGTTAACTCCAGTGACAGCCAACCACCGTCACGCCCCCACGGTCTCTCTTCACCACACCACACCACACCACACCATGCAAACGTCCTGACCCGCACCAGTTTTTTTTTTCCTGGGATAGCAAGGTCATGATCACAGTGACTGGGAACTGGCTGTCGGCCAACTGAGATCCAGCTGGGAGCGGCCATTCTGAGTAGCCATAACTGAAAGTGAAAATGTCATTTGATTTTTATTTTTTTTCTGCTACAACATGTTCAATGTTTTCATTAAGCAAACTTTTATAGATGATACGATTTCAAGCCCCTGCAGAGTTGCGGTACACCAAGCACAGGTGTTTTCACTTATACTGTATAAGGCTCGATTACTCCTCCTCTCAGAGCTTCGTGGCTGTGTGCAGACTGTGATTGCTTAATATCTAACAGAGTAAAGCAGACTAAATGCGGCGCCACCGATGCCTCCCACAATCATCATCTTATTGATTCTAATGCTGTCTCCATGGTTTTACAACTGCTGAGATGCCATGTGGTTACCGTAATAAATAGTTTAGTCAGCTTTGGCTGAATGTGTTTTCCTCTACAATACATGTTTCTGATACAGGAAGAGATTACTGAGTGAAGACAATATAAAGAAGTTTGGCTCAGAAACATGTATTTTAGTCTTATGCTAAACAATCAGTCATTCCGTACAGCATTGAAATTGGCAACCTGCATTGGTTTACACTTATGTTTGCCAGCTCGCCAGCCCTTCTTCCTCTTTTCTTTTGTTAACACCGCTTCATTTCTTGGCACCACAAATCGTTTAACAATAGAGCAGTGTGAAGCCACCTGTAAGAGTGTTTATGCTATCACCTTCATGAACACTTCTCCTTTTCAAAGCTAATGTACATTTAACAGATGAGGCACTAGTTGCCACTCCTTTTTTTACTTTTTTTTTTTTTTTTTGAAACTCAAAGAATAGTCCTATTGTTCAAGGCAGAAACCTTCATAAAAACACACTGTTGAAGTGAATGGTTGGAATGAATGATTGAAGCCAGTCTACTTCCAGCAGTAGTGTGCACTCTGTCATACTTCATGTTCTCAATTTCACATCCAACCCCTCTAAGTTCTAAGTGAATTTTGCTGGACCCCTCCGTCCAACCATCACACCGCACAGTGCATGCAACTCCAGAGTCATGTGCAACTGTTGACCAAGGCTCTGTGTACTGCTTTACTCATAGTTATTTTTAGAAGGCTATTACAATATATTAGCCTAAGTATATCATCACTTTTACTTTTACACTTTAACTCCCACCGTGCCATGTCTTTTTCTCTTTGATTTTTGTGTTTCAGTTGTTTGACCACTTTACAGAGAATATGTCATACAGTTATACAGCAATTACCTGTGTTACTATCAAGAAGTACTGTACGCTATATCATTCGTTTAACCATCCTCCTATTCCCTTACATATGATACTCATACATTATTATTCCAGACATAGTCGGTGACATTTTCATTGCAGGATGGTGACGAAACATACCCCAACATTTTTTTTTTTTAATTCTGAATATTTAATTACTGTAGAACGCATCTGGAACTCAAATGGGAAGCAGTTCTGTGTGCAAGTGAGTGCGAGGTCCTTAAAATCAAACACACACTAGAAAACATGTAAGGAACTAAAAGAGATAGGGAAGACATGCAGCGGTAAAGAAGCATGGAAGCCTGAAAAGCTTGCAAAAGGCAACAGAGCTGCAAACAAACTGTATAGCCAGCGCATAGGCACACAGTCACACACACACACACACACA
>JANJYP010204470.1:0-13526 GCA_024605115.1 Rastrelliger brachysoma
TTCATTTCTTGTATTTGGAATTGTCTCTCGGCTTCTAGTTCTGCAGTATTCTAGGACCAGTATGCATACACAGCTATTTTAAGCTCTACCCACATAATTTCAGTATAGTTTAAGTGAGGGGACTGTGAAGGCCTTTCCAAAACCTCCAGCTTGCATCTCTTGATGTCCGTGGTGGATTCCATGGTGCTGTACAGTATGTCTAGGATCATTATCCTGTTGTAGAAGTCATCTTCTTTACGGCTTCAGCTTTTTTACAGATGGTGTGATGTTTACTTTCAGAATTTGCTGGTATTTAGTGGAATCCATTCTTTCCTCCACCTGTGCAATGTCTCCTGTGCCATTGGCTGCAATAAAACCCCAAAGCATTATGAATCCACCCCCATGCTTAACAGTTGGCAAGCTGTTCTTTTATAGAAATGCTGCTTGTTTGTTTCTCCAAACATACCTCTCCTGAATTCTATTTTAACTTAATTAGTCCACATAACTTGTTTTCAAAATACATCAGGTTTTTATAGATATTCCGTTGCATTGGATTTTATGTGAGGATGCAGGTGAGATTTTTTTTTTTTTTATTGACTCTTCCATGACTTTCTTGTTTGTGCAAGCCTTACTGCACAGAGGAGTGCTGCACCAATGCCTCTGAATTTGTTAAATCATCCTGCAGGTCTTTTGTAGTCAAATGAAGGTTTTAATTTGGCTTTCTGACCTGCATACGCACCATTCAATCAGGAGAGACAGGTGAATGAAGTAAAGATAATTGTTATTTATAATAGATTATGTGGTGATAATTAAGCCTTGAAACTCTGAGGCACTTTGACTTTATAGGGGGAATTTGTAATCGAGGGGAATCAGTCCTGAGCAGCAGCAAGATAAATCCCCCCATGGAGTCCAGACACTAGTGGTGGTGGTTGCTGATGACTGCTTGGACTGATAGGCTGATGAAGCTGTGTGGTTCATCAGCCAAGACAAATTCAAACCGAAATCTACATTTATTGACTTTTTTTTTTTTTTTTCCTATTTGGGTGCAGCGAAACTAACAATAAACACAACATTTATAAATCATCTTCTTGTAAGTCAAATTGTTCACAGACAGTTGCTTTTTAACACATCTGTGAGATTAATTAGCATTTATTTGACTGTTGTTTTGAATATAAAATATTCACTTTTCTTTTAAGTTTGTTGGTCTTCAACAGCTACTAAGAAATATATNGGCAGACAGTTGCTTTTTAACACATCTGTGAGATTAATTAGCATTTATTTGACTGTTGTTTTGAATATAAAATATTCACTTTGCTTTTAAGTTTGTTGGTCTTCAACAGCTACTAAGAAATATATCAGAATTTTTAACTCGTAAATGCTCTATAAAAGCGAGCTGATATTTTTTGTTTGCTGTCTAACACCTGATCTGTGATTAAGAGTGTTTATCAAAAAGTTGCCTTTTGTTGAAAGAAATGTTGAAGAGAGAGCTGAGACACAACCACAACAGTTGGTCTGTGTACCCTTCATATTACACATTATTGTTGTCAAAAATATTAATTAACCTTTAAAATGTTTGATTTAAAGTTTAATATATACTGTATGTACACTTGACTTCCTAATATGTTTCCCTTAGAAATAGTCCTTAAATTGGATGAGGGTTGTATTTTAATTCTACATTCTGTCTCTGTCAAGGCCTTGACAACACCTAAAAAAATCACCCTTTTTTCTTTCATGCAATTAGGTAATTGGTGCTAGTTATGATCCAGCATCTAAGAGATCAGACAACTGTGTGTGTATGATTTTGTAGCACAGGTTTGCACCTTAAATGAGGGTCATTTGTATGAGTAATGACAAGACTTCAAAACAGACCTAATGAAATGAGCTGAAGAGAAAAAAAGATAAATATGGGGATTAGCCTACAAATACAAAGAAAGAATAATATTTGACGTTATCTCTAAACTCTCCTCTAGACGTGGAGCACATTTGTGTGATGTGGCAAATGAACAGTTTAAACACTCAAACGTCTTGTAGGACTGTTTGTAGGAATAATTTATCCTGTGATGCATCAACTTATTTAAGTGTTTACATTACGAATGAGAGCCCTTCTCTGTCTGAGACAAAATCTTGTTTTCTACACTGATTCATTTTTCACTTAGAAGGCTTGGACACTTGTTTTTCATTTGTAATCCCAGACAAATGGCACTTGCACACACACAGACACACAGTACTAAATATTCATACAGCGCACTCATCCCACACAGCTGCATGTACTCTTTAAATTTCACGCTTAATGTAAGCAGGCAGCCACGGTCGTGCTGCAACTCCAAATCTGCATACAGTATCTGTTATTAGTAGGAAGCTCATTTATCCTTCTCTTTACCAATAAAGATCATTGTTCATCTCACTGAGGCGTTTCCCCGCCCACATGCATGAGGCAACAATATATATGTCAGTATCCACCAGTAGCTGTCAGCTTATTTATTTATTATTGTTATGCCCCCTATGGGGATGCATCATACTATTTGCTACAGGCAACCATTTTTCTTGGTTTGCTTGAGCTTTGCAGCGGCATAATAAATGTTAGAGCGAGGAATCCCGCCAGCACACCTGCTGATGATGATAAAGGCTCAGTGGAGGGCTGATATGTTGAGTATTATGACAAATGTTGCACCGGCCAATTCACGATCCATATCACAAATCTCTGGGCTATATGACATGGAAAATCAGGACCTCCACTTTTACTCATGATGTAATATTTAAACATGCTTTGCTGTTCAATAGCAAGAAGTCTAATAAACTGCCTGCAGTTTCAATAAATGTAATGGGAAGTTACTTGATGTCTTTGTTTTCATTTCAGATGGGTCATCTGCAGGGGCAAAAAGTAACAATTACAGTTATTCTCATTACTTACTTTTTGGAGTTATTTTTAAAATCAGAAACTTCATGTTTACTTAAGTACATATTTTAGGAAGTAATTTACGTTGCTACATTTTAAATAGCTGTCATGACTAACTAAAAAAAAGAAAAAGATGAACTGATTGGCTCTGGACAACTGCAGCATCAGAGTAAGAACAGAAACCATTTTGAGTAATTAAGGAGGAAGTGTAATCTGGATATGATCTCAGTGTTTTCTTTAATAAAAGAACTAAGTAACTTTTACGACATTACATTTTAAATTAGTTACTTTTTACTTTTACTAATCCACTACGGCACACGAGAGAGAATAATATAAAGACTTAAGAGCATGAGTAAAAGTAAAAGCTGTTTCCAAATTCAAATGACAATCCTGGATGCTCTGCACTGGGCTTGTTAGGATTTTTGGGCTTTGTCATGTTAGAAAGCACTGAGAAACCACAATGGGATGTTTTCAGTTTGTAAGCAGACTGCTTCAGTTAATTTGTAGAGCTCAGTTATGAAATATAATGCACAATCCAGTCAGAGGAGCAGATCAGTGTAGATGGTAATGTAGATGGAAAAGATGAATCTGTGGAACAGATGGATGTGTACAGGAACAGATGGACTTGCTCTCCACCTCTGAGCATTCACATGTCTTTCAGGGGAGCAGCCTTATGACTTTCTGTTGCTGTGGCACGGACTTAGCCATTGAGTCAGACCCAGCCATTAGAAAGAAAAGGCGAATCGATACCTTTGTGTGAGTGGGTGGAGGTGCGGATGGAAGAGAATTTAATTCAAATTCAATGTTTGTCTTCTATTTGTGTGAGGTAATGTTGCGTGATGACTGCTTCGTTTAGTGAAGGTGATTTACTGAAGGTGACAGACTGTTTGGTATTTTGGGTGTGTTTGATTCTCACCATTTCCACATTCTTCATCGTCTTTTCAGGTGTTCAGCGCTTGTTTCAAGCTCCCGCAGTTTTGGAAAGGCCAGCAGCTTTTGATTGAAGGCCTGACATTTGTCATTTTCCTCTGTGTAGAAGGTAGAAGCTAAGCTACTTGCCCTGTTGACATTTTCTAAGACTGATAGGATTTTTGTTTTTTCACAAAACAGAAAATTCAAGAACTTATCCTTTTGGCTCCCATGGAAGAAGAGAGGCTGATGTGTAACTACATGATAGATGCATGCTTTTAAAGGCTCTACACATCAAACCTTGTTCTAGGGTGTGGTTGTGAAGGTATAGACAAGCATATATAAACATTGTATTCTTTAGCCCATTTGTCGTTGTATGCTGTTGTTTCTACTAATCTTCAAGTTGTTATTGTTGTGGAAGTGCATGCTAAACTGCAGTGGAGTGGACTGAGCCAACAGTTTTCATACAGGCATGAACAGATTGTGCCAGATGTAGTTGCTTCACATTGCAGTGGTTAATTATCTCTCTGGATATAACCCCTCTATATTTGTTTTTTTACATGGGTGGAGTTAAGCCTGACAACCCATCACATAGCCTTGCTTCAGCTTTTTACATCATCACACACAATTCAAAAGTTGTTAAGTAACTCATACATCCAAGTTGAGTGGCTGTTTTCCAGTTGAGGCAAAAAGTTGGTGACATTACCAAACTGTCAGAATCAGAGAGTTTGAACATTTTAAAGAGTAACTCCAAACGTCATTCTGTATAAAGGTAAAGGTCACTGCAATGACTTCTGTGGGCTGCAAGGTTCAACTCTCTTACACCCCTAAACATGTCTATCATCACAACTAGGTGTGATAAGGTACTTATAAAATATCTGTAGTCACTTCTAGATGGAAGAGCAAGCAGGATTGTCACCTTGGGTGTAGTTGTTCACTTATGAGAGAACTGCAGTAATCACATTTTCTGTCAGAGATACAAATTTGGAATTTAATTTTGTGGATATTGTTGATAAATAGGTAAAATATCAATTTTTGATCTTCAAACATGCAAGTTTAATTCTTTTACACATTTGTTTTCATGTTTACTTGAATTGCACAAGTTATAATATTATTACAGTGAAGATTTTTAAAAAAGCCACATCTAGTCTTCCAATAGCGTTGCCTTACCATATAGTAAAAAATATACATGTGTCCATGCATAATGTGACCAGTGATGAAATGCAGCAGGTTCAACAGAATCAGAAATGTTGTTTTTTCAAATTTCAAAACAGTTGGTGAGGTGAATTGATTCTGAATACCCAGCTTTATTAAAAAGTCTAACTCTATCTGTTGTTTAGCTACTTGTTTATTCTGGAATGATGTTCCATACAGTACACTCACTCGACTTAAATGCAACACACACCCACTGAAGAAAATGGTAAAATTGAGGCTTTTCTTGGCACTGACACCTTAACACAAGGAAATAAGAAAGCTGCTATTATTGGGAGGAACTATTGATGCATGATGCATTTTCTTAGAGGACAGCAGGGGCAGATGTTTTGATGCACGTTTTCCTTATTCAATCTTACAATAAACTGGAATAATGGAGTTGTAAGAGAAATGAATATTAAGTATAAGTGTAAATACGGTTTGCTCGGTAGTATGGTGGTTAGAGCACAGGCCACGTGGAGCATTGCCGGAACACTCCTTTCTCGCATGTCTCTCCTCTCTCTCTTTACCATTTCCTGTCTACCTACTTTACAGTAAAGGCATCTGTGCCAACAAAATCTTTAAAAAAAAGTGTAAATAAATAAAAAAGAAACAGCATATCTTTCAGGTTGTAACTTAGAAAAGATCAGTCTTAATCTACTCATCAGATGCCTTTGAAAGCAATTGCCCAGTGTCTACCAACAAGCCCACATATCACACACACACTTTTAACAATGCTAGGAAAGATGACTGATAAACTGTTGATTGGACTTTTTTTTTTACTGCCAATACATTCTTCTATCCTCTCTCTTGGCTTGATCATGTATACTGAAAACACACACACACACACACACACACACACACACACACACACACACACACACACACACACACATACACAGCGTATCGAGACTGCTGGCAGTAATTTAATCAGATTTCGCATCACTGTGTCCCTCCACCCACTCTCTCTGTCCCCGCATATAAATGTGACAAACTAAAGGAAATGTCTTTTTATATGTTTGGCAAATCTGTGCCCAGCAATTCCCAGCGTTACAGTTCATCTATTTCCCATCACTTTATCCAATTTCATACAGCTGAATGAGACAATACAGACATTATCCTTTTTTTTCCTGTTCTGTCCATGAATTTTTACGGAGCCAACGCCTCTATGGTGAGAACTCCCATGTGATGGATTGTAATGGAGGGAGACATTGCACAGTTTTGACATATTGGAAATGCAAGATCAGCTATATTCATTTCTGCAGATGGCTCCCCAATTTCACTCACGCTTTCCATGTCACTTGTCATCTCACTGCTGCTGTAATATTATCTGTACAGCAGAGGAGACCCATTGCTGTGTTGTTATTTCCTTTCAGTACAATGCAAATCATATGCTCTTTTTTGTAAAAATCCTGCCTTCCCTCAACTTGCACTGGTTTATTCTCCAAACACACATATATTATGACTGTGTGCAGGGATTAGTAAGAGCATTAACATCACAGAAAGAGACATATAGCTTCTGAGTGTCCTTCTCTTTTGATCTTCAACATGACTATCCACCAGTCCTCTGACAGTAAAAGGAGGATTGTGACTTGTGATCTTCCAGAGCTTAACAGGCAGACAGTGTCTTACCTTAAAATGATGGTCTGTCCTTTGAGTTAGCCGCTGTAAAGCCATAATCATAACTCCCCACAGTTTTATAGTTGGACCTCATGGAAAACAGTCTGTGGTCATCTTAGCCTGAGAATAGGACTAGATTACCATTTTGTTTTTGAATTATTATTCAGTGCAGTTGTTTTCATGTTCAGTGGTGACCTACATATCTGACCCATCAAAGTCTCTTTGAGTTCACAGTGAGGCTGTGCTCTAGTCAATCTGATTCCTCTTTGTCGCTATTTTTCTGACTTTGGCACAGGAAAATGTCTCTTTCCTTTATTTCTCATACAAAGCTCTGATTGGTTCTGTTCTTTCTCCACTCTGCAAAACAAGTGTCAACGACTGCCAGAAGTGTTTGATTGCTGAAATAATCAGACATGCACAATGATGTAGAAGTCTGGAAGCGGTTCAGATCCGCTTGGTCTTGTGGCAGTTATCCCAACAAGTTACAGATTTCTGTAGTGCAAAAAAAAAGAAAAAAAGAAAAAATGTAGAGAAACTTATCAAAGCTTTACTGATCACATAATCCACTGCATATGTTTGTTACCAACAGTCATATTTTCACAAAAATACATGTTACGAATCTTAGTCTTCATGCATGACCCTGTAAAGCTTAAGGGCAGGATTATTTTTTTGTTTTGCACATAATAGAGCATCCTTGCATTTGCTTTTAAATTAGTCACAAGGACTGTTTGCTCCCTTGCTTTAATCATGATGCAGGGATGTTTTGAGAAGTTTGGGCAGACCTTTAATGTTTGTATTCCTCTGCCACAGTTGTAATCCATTGAAACCATAATAAATTTGAGCTGAATATGACCTCAGTGAGCAGCAGTGCTGCCTTATAAAGGCCACAGAAAGAATCAAAAGAGACATATTGGGCGGAGTATCCTTTATAAGTTTCAGAGCAATGGGGACATTGTTCTCCTCAGTGTGTTCTGGGATTGAACAGTACAAGTTATCTAAGGTCAGTTGTTCAGAGCCAGGCCGTTCGGAGCAGAATGTATAGCCTTTCTCTTTCTATGTTTGTTGTGAAAATCTTCTGTTTGTGTTTTGATGAACTCTATGCTAAAGCTTATAAAAAATATAAATATGAATTCAGTTAAAATATTTACGACACAGACCTGGACTGTGGTAATAAGATAGATCAGGCTTGACATCATTAGTGAAAAGACACAGAACATAGCCTTTATGTATTTCAGTGATATTTTCCATTGTGTTGCATCTGACAGAATACCACCTCATTTTGCAGGCATGGTTGCAAACATCCCTTTGGGCTCCAGGCAGCTTTATATTTATGGTAATTCTAAAACTGATTAAGTGGCTGTGGGGGAAACGCCCAACTGTTCTGTTGTTAACTTGTAAATACATGGTTTTGACAGCAGTTGATTATTATTTTTGCTAATGTTGTGGTAATTATAGCTTCATACAATAGCAGGCATTAAACATGATCTTCTCTACAGTAGGGAATCCACCCACTCCTGGTGCTCTGATCAGCCCACTCCCTTATAATTTTTACTCTTCACTTTCCATTCTTTTACAGTAAAACCAATTCCATATTCCCATTTCCAGCTGAAAGTCTGATTCATTCTTTCACTGCATATTCTTCTTGCCTGGTAATAAACAAAATCCAAACACACACATACACACATTTTCTTGCTTTCTCTGTTCTGACTACTGTCATACACACACATAATAATCTAAATTGTGGCTTCAAAATCATTAGCAATCTCTGTGATTAGTGGTTATTTCATTTCTGTCTGTTATTTCATGGACCAGTGGCTTCACTGCACAGCAGATATGAAATGCTGTTCCAGCATGGTTGAAAGCTGCTGTCAGGTCAGTATATTATATTGGAATATTATCCCAGGGTTATTCATCCTCATTCTCAGAGAAACTAAGCCAGAATCGCTAATACATGAGGCAAAGTCACTTACGTAAGGACGAAACTACTGGATACCAGATACTTCCTCACCAAAGACATTTTATTCTCATTTGCCCTACTGTTATTTTATGTTTTTTTATTCAGTAAAAACATCATCTTGTCACAATGTCAAGATGAGATAATTTTTTGAGGCAGAGTTTCTTCTCATTGAAAATCTTAGTTATGTTTCACACTTCTGTACTATTTATTTTGTGGGTCCAATGTATCTCTGTTCCACCTTGGGTAAGATAAAATGGAAGGGAAATATTTTTTCCAGAGGGAGTTTCAAGTTTTCACCTGAATTTTCACAGAAAATGCAATAACTGAATAAATCAATGAATGATTCAAGTTTGGATTCACGCATTACTACCTCCATTCTCAGAGAGTATATGTCTGTCAAAAGTAGGATTTTTGATTTGGAGGCCCCTAGTAAATCCCTTTACAAAAAACTAAGGGGGCATGTGCAGCCATGGAGAAGAAAACTTGTTCAGTGTCATAATAGCTTATATATGGACATTTTCAATATTTAGAAATAACTCAAGTTACTGGATAAGGGAAGCTGGAAGTAGAGAAGCTATACCTCTAGTTCTGCCCTTAATTGTCTGAACATTGACTGCCGTCCTTCAACAATTTTTGTTTTCTGGAAAGACCACAAGATACAACTGGGCTTTTTCACATGGCTCCCTCCACTTGTCAAATTTAGGCTTGCTGGATCTGTAAAAGTGCTCATCTTTTGATTGTCTCACTGCCAATATATATGGATTCATACTGTAAAAGGGGCATTTGATGAAGCAAACTTCCACAATCAAACTCAACAGGAAAATGCCTATTTGACCAGTAGATTGTTTTTATGTGGAGTCATCATCATCATTGTAGCACTGTGTGAGAGAGGTTGAGACTAGGGGTTGACAGACAGCAAGAACATTGATATCAGACAGTTGTGCAAAACCATATATTGCATTCAAGCCTTCACCCAATGTCTGTGTTTTTATGTGGCCTCTGGAAAACTTATACAACAAGCTAAAAGTGATCCAAAGAAGTAAAACTTTTTAACAAACTGTGCATGTTGTAGCTTTGTTAGTGCATGGGAAAGGTCACAGTGTCATTTTTTTTGAAAATGTAAGCATTAACTGCAAGTCTCTGATGGAATATATACTCTTTCTCCTTTATGAAAGTCAGATATGCTAAATCCCCACTCATCACCCCAACAACCTTGCATTTTGCATTGCTACAGGAAGGACACATTACCTCTGCATTGGTACTGACTCTTGGCATTGAATGTAAATTGTACATTTTTGCAGTGTCCAATATGAACATTTACTAAAAATGTCCCTTTTGGATTCTGCTGTTGTCACCACACTGATATACAAGTTAATGGGTATTTTGTTATCGACCTTTTTGTCTCTATTTGGACACTCAGCTGCAAGCCTCATTGGATATTAAGAGATAATGAGACTTTGGTGCGAGTATTGATCATATCAGAGATTCAGGAAGCTGCACAGTGTTGCTAGGTCTTATATATCAATAGTGTCTGTCAAAGTTAAGAGCTGACGTGAAGAACAGAGTCTCAAGTCACACCGGGACACCAGTCTGTTACTCTGAGCTACAAGCCCCTCTCAGATCATTCTTCTTGAAATTCCAGGTGATCCCTGCCCTCTTCAAAAGGGTCTCTTGGAAATGAGGGCACAGATAACAATGGCTATGATCTTGACAGTGCATTAAGCACATCTTAGCAGCCTTGCAGAAGCAACATCCTTTCCACATACCACTGTGAGGAAGACAAGACATGTCATCCAGTCAGATGAGTTGGTTTCCTGTTGGTGATTAGGAGCTGCCACAGGTCCCCCACCTTTGTCCCATTACTCAGCCTTGCATCAGCCCTGACAGAGACAGCCAGATTGTGACAGGTGAGATGGAGCCCCAGTGGCCATCAGTGAGAGGTGACTTATTAAAAATAATGGGTGTGTGTGATGTGATTGATGAGTTTGGGTTGACAGCTGGTAGTTCATAGCTATATCTGGACGACTTCTGCACTGACATGACTGACGTGCCAGGAAAGACAGATGTAAAGAGAACATGTCATTTTAATATTTTAATTTTCCTGCAACTGCAAGAAGAAATGGTAGTTGAGGGTTAGGGGAGCAATACAGTTATTATTCTGAGAGTACAAAATGTTCAGCCAAAAGTAACTTATTTTATTTATTGTCTCTATGAGGCATCACTTCAACCAGAGCACCTTGATAAGTACAGGCTACAAGGCAATACATGTAGTAGCTAAATGCACAAAATCCCAAAATAAATACATTTTAATATACTTTTTTTTATATTTTTGACTGGAGACAAACTGCTGGGGAAGCTATGGAGCAGTGAGTTCATTGAGCAGACTTTTAACACCTGATCTAAAATACTGATTTTGGAGAAGACTGACACCTTTCTTCCCAACAAAAGAGAATACTATGAAGCCAGAATAGGAGATTGCACTTAATAGTTTTCTTTCCGAGAATGAGATGAGATCAATGTCCATCTCATTAAATATGGAGCTAGCATCAGGATGTGGTTTGACTAACTTGGTATAGAGACAGTTGTCCAGTTTGATCTGTTCTCACAAACTGTGTATCTGCTAACCTCCGCAATCCAGAAAGATGCTACAAAGACATATTGGAGATATGTAAAGAAATAGCTCCAGTATATAACTCCCTCACTCCCTCAAAACTCACAGTTCTTCATTTTCATGTTTCTGATGATGTTCAGATGAAACTAACACAACATATCATGCGAACTGCGAAGTGGTATGTACTGCAGCAGACTGCTACTATGGCAGAGGATGTTCTTATTGTTTCCCTTTTTGTTGGCAGCTTTTTATTGCTTATTGAAAGGGTGGATAGCTTAAATCAATCAATTTGCCCTTTGTCCTTCACAGCTGTCAATTAATGCCCACATGGTATACATTAAAGCTACTATAAGTTTTAAAATGCTATTGGAGGGCCTGAATGTAGTCATTTAGACCATAATGACTCATTGAAAAAATATTATCTTAGAATTTCTCGAGGGAGGTTAACACTGTTTGAATATGAATCAAATAGGGATGTTTTGGAGCCAACATAGCGGGCATCAGTGGCATTGGCTTCAGACTGAAGCCATGGTAGTTGCCCCTCTGGCATCCCTTCACTGGACTGTGTTATTGATCAAAAATTAGTTGGACCCAATTCACCTGTATGACATTAGTGTTGACCGTCTAATCTCTAAGACTGCTTTCAAGGTGATTTCCCTCTCTCCTTTGTTATCCTATGACACATCCTGAATCGAACTCTGTATTTAATGCACAAACAAGAAATTGATGAACAAGACTAGACTTTCTATATGTTATTGAACCCAACTGATAAATTTCTGATTGTGATTCTGATCCTGCTTATCTACAGACATCTCTTTCATAATTGAAAAAAGTTTTTTTGGACCAGTAATGGATGCAGAAGAGGTAAATGCACTATTTGGCTACTATGTCTAATTAGCTTCAAAGCCAACTATTGTTTCTGCAGGCTTCATTGGCATCTATGAGCGTTGTGTGACATTTGCTAAACTGTCCTGTGTCAATTCTAGCATTGCCATGGCATAGATAAATGTTTCTGAATATCTGCATCTTTGAACATGAAACATGGTACCTTAAAGGTTATGCAAGTACATTACCAGGATCTGTTTGTGAAAGAGGTCAGAGAAATCAGAAGGAAGGTATTGCTAAGCAGATCAACTCACTTTCTAAACGTAGCATAGTGATCGATTTGGTCCCTCTAGCAAACCTGGCCTCCGTCTCTGCAAGAGCCCTTTGGAATAAACTCCATTAAGTAGAATAATTCTTCAACACACAATCCACACTCAAGACAATAACCCTGGTCAGAGTTCAGCTACAGGGATTTAATTTGCTTTTACGCTCAAAAGAGGTGTTTTTCTTTTGATTCTCGATTACCTTCTTACTACGTCTCCTTCCCTCCTCTTGTTTTATCTCTCTTGTTCTATTAGTAATTTCTATCCCCATGTTTGACCCTCCCTTTTCCCTCCCCTCAGAGAGTGTAAACACCATACTGGCAGCAGTGACTGCAGACACTACTGCCCTATTGCAGCCCAGACTCACTTATATGCTGTCTTGTAAAAATAAAAATTATTGACTTGCATGGTAAAAGTGCATTAGGGTGTAATGATAAATACGTTCCATAAAACTCCTAACATGTCACATCCATCCATCCATTTTCCGCCGCTTATCCAGGGCTGGGTCGTGGTAACATGTCACATAAATGGCAGAATTTGTTTAATGTGATGTGAGGTATGTTTGGGATGTGAGGGCGTTTAAGTGGCACAGGAAGCTAGCTTGGCGTGAAAGTAGTGAAGTGGCGTGCATAAATCCATAATGATGAGAGAGGCAGCTGTAGATGTGTGTGTGCTTAAACCCCTCCTTTCACATACTCAGTGCCAACCCTATCGCTAACGCAGCAGCCCTTTGCATTATTTATCCCCACAGTAGAACAACCACTTTAACTACTGCCGCCACTGCCGAGGAGGCAATGGAGAAAGTGCACACCTTGCAACTCAAAGACCTTTTTCATAAACTTTACTCTGCCTTTCTTCTCTCAGTAAACCTTGAGGATAAAAGGCCTCTCTTCTAATTTCTTTTGTAACCTAAAAACAGCTCACATTTTTATTTCGTTTCATCATAAAACATCTTCTAAAAATGTTTCCATACTGGATATTGATTTATCAAACAAATACACCAGATNCTTTTATTTTGTTTCATCATAAAACATCTTCTAAAATTTTTTCCATACTGGATATTGATTTATCAAACAAATACACCAGATCACAATAGACAGTTTGTGTGAAAACAGTGCAACCTTGAAACTTGGAGGCTCTTATAATAACTTATAAAACTGGTTGGCTGACTGTTATATTTTTCTTGTAATGCTTATTTCAATTTAATCTTCAGTG
>JANJYP010204486.1:0-12016 GCA_024605115.1 Rastrelliger brachysoma
AACTTTTTTTAGAAACCGTTTTGTTTTGGGTTTTTTGTTTTTGGTACTGTTCTCATGTATTCTACAAAAGACAATAGTCCAAGATATATAATTGAGAGGTAAATTTAATTATTTCCCAGATACATTACCATGGCTCCATTGTCAGACATCAATGGTGAGCCCATGTTTGCAGTTCCCTCTGGGCCAATGGCTCCTCCCCTTCCACTCATGCCCATCATTTGACCCTGGTTACCACTGGGCCCCGCAGAGGCCTGGTTATAGCCGTCTACACGCAAAACAACGGAGCATCGGTTGGCCATTTGGTAGTTCCAACATTATATTCCTCATGCCCGCTTAGAAACGTAGTAGCTCAATTCTAAGAACTTATCTCATTGGCTTAAAAATAAATGTTAACGTTGGCTTTTAGTCAACAACTAAAATGATTAGGGATGCACCAGATCAAGTACCTGCCAGAAACAATCTATATTATTTTTTGTATTTGTATTATCTCTATTATTTGTATTTATTATTTATTTTTTGTAGTTACCTAATAGGATGTTAAATCGGTGGTGACAATGTATTGTCAGGTGGTCTTTTGTCAAAGTCCCATAGATTAAAGTTGACTTGAATTGACATAATTAACAAAAGGAGAATATAACCAGAACCTGTAATTCTACCGAACTGTTCTATTTATTATAAATTAAGCACATGACTTTTGGCTATTGTCTTAATGTCAACTGTCAGGTCCGCACAGAGTAACACGTACAGCTTCTAAGATCAAAACAGGTGCGAGCAGCTCTGTGAGGCTGCATTTAGAGACAGAGCTGATTTGAGGTAAATGCTTAACTAGCATACTTACAAGTGCACAACAACAGTGCCAACATGCTGATGTTAGCAAGCATTACATTTACCACATTATCTTCTCGGTTTAGCATCTTAGTATGATATTTGCCTGTTGGTATAAAAACAAAGTACAGCTGATGCCATTGCCATTCGTTCTACAGCATACCAGGACCATCTGGTCCTGGTATGCTCAATACAAAAGATGATATAGGAACATCTCCACAGTTAAGAAATAATGAAGCCTCATGTAAATTATGAAGAATTCCTGAGAGCTTCATTTAGTGACATAGCTTCCATGGATATTTCAGTGTGAGGAGGTATTGGAAGTTTAGGCAGTGGGAGAGAAAAAGGCAAATCTGTGCATCCCTAAAAGTTCTTACCAGTCATATGATGAGGACAACTAAACAATGCTCCTTATAACACTTCAACTGGATGCTCAGTTAATCAGTTAGCACATGTTGAGTTAAATATGACATACCATATACAACCAAAAACCAACGTTAATAGAAAATATCTAACAGGCCATTTAATATGTTACAGTACAGATATGAAAGGTGATTTTTACAGGCAGAAGAGACAGACAACAGATTGTATAATAAAAACAAGAGGTTCTCACTTTGACAGCTAAAATTTGAGGCCAAGTGGCAATGTTCACACATTTTTACTGACTCAACCTTGAATTGCACATCACCAAAGAATAGAGTTATTAGAAAACACTGAACCAAATCAAGAAACCATCAGATATCACAATTTCAATTCCCACCCATTACAATCCCAAGAAACAATTATTCCACTACTGCACAAACCTGCAATGTGATCACTGGTGTAAACCTAGCATAGCATGTACTGAACCAAAAGCTCTTACACATTAAATATCACATTACAGCCTCAATGATCATAAAGCTTGATCAACACCTTCATGATGGTAGGATTTATTGCAACACTGTTTAATACTACTATAGCTTTAAGAAGGTCCACCTAATAAAGTGGCAACTGAATGAATATATCATGATTTTAAAAAATAATTTTTTAGATTGAGGACAATATTGAGTCTCAGTATTTGTACACACACTTTTATACACTTCATAATTTAACACTGAACCCAATGTAAAAACAAGTTGTGGTTTTTACAGAAGGTTATAGCCAGGACCATTTTTTCCACACTAACTGAGTTTTGTGATTAACAAGAGACTGTGGTAATCATGAAGTATCAGCAACTTATGAACCAAACAGGTGTCATGGTTACACATTGTCTGTGAAGATTAAACACATTTGATGTGTCTGTAGGCACAGATTAAACATTTCTGGGTAAGACTCACTGGGGAGCTTCTTTGAGAATTATATATGTTAGAATGGATTATTTTGTGTTTGCATTCACACTACTAATTAGACTTCATGGACACTTATCTTTTTTAAAAGTTAGCCTAAATTTTTTCACCTAATTGCACTATGTGATCTCTCTCTCACACATGCACAGAACATTCAATATCGACAACAGAGCAGCCATGATGACTGTCAATTGAAAACCAAAACATTATTTTTTTTGTTTACCAAGGTGATGTGCAATCCTGGGTTATAATCTTAGGTTTGTATGATGAAGAGCCTCCATGAACCTCTAACAATCTGTCCATCATTGACTTGGTCCCTGGCCCCTCATCCTGCACTCAGCAGACCAGCATATACTGTGAGGAACACATATGACATCTTCACTGGTAACAGTGAAGACTCAAATTGCCAGTCACATTTAGCAAACTGCTAAAAAGTCCTAAATAAGTCATTTAAATCATATTCTTGAAAATGTTTATAGTATTATGAATATAATCTTGCTCATTGGCTTCTGAAAAGAAACAATGTGATATGCATATGAGGATGAGAGCTCAGGAACCAAATATTTCTCAGACTATGAAATCCCACCCCAACAAACAACCCCCTTAAGTATACTGTATATCTGTTAGTACAGTTACCATATGGTATATTATGCTTTCTTCTCCGTTGCATTGTATCCCAACAGGCTTTGGTTCACATTGTTACATATTCCAAATACAACTACTATGTGTTGTTGACAAGGAGCCAGTTGGGATGCAATACAAGTGAGAATGAGTCACATTGAGGCAGCTATAATATGGTCACTGGGTCTGGTTTTTGTATCAACCAGCCCTTACACAATTGTGCCCGTACCTCCCATATTAATGGCTCCACGAGGGCCCAGCTCACCCACTCTCATTTCCTGTTCTCTTTCTCTCTGGAAGAAGTGAAGAAGAGCCTTCAGATCCAAACTCTGCTTAAGTACAAATCTTTAACGGATAGACTACTACACAACACTCACACAGTAAGAGTATTCTATTTCTAAACAAAACTTGATACCTGTGGCTGACAGAATATTTTCTCTCAGTGATTGAAAAGATTAACTTTGCCATTTCCTCTATTCAAACTGTGGCAAAGCAGCATTCATCTGCTGGTCTGCAGATTAACTGCTCACAGAGATTTACTGCAATCAAAGTGCAAATTTGCCTACATCAAAACAAATCAGCTAGAAATGTGAAACCAAATGTTAACAAATAAGCCACAAAGAATGGGCTTCAGGTGATTTTACTTGCACTTAATGTTTTTAAATCATGTTTGAGTTTAAAGTATTTATTTTGTTGGCTTCCAGACCCAACCTAAATTAAAGGTTGTGTCACTAATGTCATTACTACATTAACTCATTCACAGACTCCTGACACAATAAACTAACAAACAAAGAGGAGTGACTTATGTCTTACACTGTAAATTTCATTTGAACATTTTTAAAGACTGCAGGTACACTCAAAGGGTGTTTGAAAGGGTGTGTCAAATAAAAAGAACAAATGCTATTAACCAAACTAGGGGCCAACTATAGTTAATGGTGCTGGAAACAACTGCTGAATGATGACTGTCCAGCTGTCAGTTTGGTGTGTCAGGGTCCTGAAAAAGTTCTATTCATTATCACTATCTATTCATTCATATTTCCATCCATACTTTTTCCAACAATGACACAGTTAAAGAAATTTCATTCACACACAAATACTGACTTAGATCTACACGAATACACAGCTCTCACTCTTTCACATGTACACACACACAAAATTCAGCAATCACAACCTCAAGTATATAAAGATTATATTATGGTTGCTCAATGGTATCGTGTTCCAAATGAGTTTGGTGTGCCAAAATACACAGCAAAAAGACAATGTGTCTTCCACGCACCAAATGATTATAAATATACGCAAAATTAGGTACTGCAAATATTGCAATGTTCAATAAATATACTTACCTGTTAAACAGTCAGTGTTTTATTTATAATAGGAAAGGAGTAATGATGTGGCACAAACATGTGTGTTCTACTACTGAAAGGCACTTGTTTGTCCAGGCTTTTCCATAAATGTGTGTTTGTCTTTGCTATATTTTTGTTCTGTTTTATATTGTTAAGTGACCTTGAGTTTCAAGAAAGGCACTCTATAAAACAAATGTATTATTATCATCATTATTACTACTACTACTGTCACACTGTTGCAAAAGATTTAAGTGGCAGTACAGTGAGGGTTGATTTACACTGTATACACAAGAATTTCAATGTAAAATAAAGGAAAACATAATTCTTAAAGTAAAAGTTGTAAGCACGCTATCTACACATGTATAAATACAGACCAACTGCAAGACACGTGACACACACGTAATCTCCTCGCTTTAAAACAAACACAAATGTATCCTATAAAGAGCAGTTTGTGATTATTGATATAACTTGTGTGACTTTATGCGGGTAAAATAAGTAAAGATAGTTTGGTGCTGTAAGGACAGCAGATGGCAGTAAACAAGTCAGTTGTTGTGGATTTGACACATGTCCTAACACATGTGTATGACTTATGCATGTAAAGATGCAGACTCCAACGGGACCTCTAAACAAAGCAAAGGGTTTGAAGAGAAAAGTTATGACAGAGAAATCAACATGTTGGTCCAACACACCCTCACACATTTAGTTTTTGAACTACATTAAATCCTTTCCAGTCTACTGGCTACATAAATCACTTTAATACTGCTAATACACCGTTTCTTTTTTAAACTAACCTGCTTTGCTAGTAAAGCTCTACACTATGAATTATGAATATTTTACACTATTCATAAGTTTGACTGAAAACTATTACCTTTTAAATTCCTGTAACTTAAAATAATTCACTGACACACCTGATAATAATCCAAAGCACGAGATTTAGAGGAAGTAAGATCTGAAACAGAAAACCTCCATAAAGAGGTGCACCATTATATCACAACCTAAAAAGTATTTACAGAGATGATTAAACTCTCAGGTCATAAAACATGAAAAACAAGCTATTCTAAAATGTTCCACAGCTAAGAGCTTACATTTTTTACATTACATAATAGCCCTGCTTTAAAGCCTCTAGTACTTAGTGTTTTTCCCATACTGTGGAGAGGTTCACTAATGAACTAAATAAAATGGAGGTAACATCTAACAGAGGTATTGTGCTGAATCTCTCAAAATACTCTCAAAGAGAACAAAGATAACCTGTAAAAACTGTTGTTCTTATGATTGAATATAATGACATATATACTGATATATACAGTACCAGTCAAAAGTTAGGACACACTTTCTCAATCAAGTCAATGGGAAAGTGCGTCCAAACCTTTGACTGATACTGTGTACACATTTATACTGAGAACACGTTTTACAACGTAATGAGATGCCTGTAGTAAAGCCAGTATGTTTGTTTGATCCCATATGGTTTGAATAAAAAGTGATGCAGCCCTAAGTGTAATTACTAAAATATGAGATACAACAGAAACATGAAATAGACGGTCTTTTGAAATAGTTGAAAGCTACTATAAAACTATGAGGGAATCAGAAATCCTCCGCGCCGCCGTATGATTTAGTGCAGACAACAGAAAGGAACCAAATGAAGAAAGAACATTTACTCCACAGCAGCTGCAATTTCACATCAACAACACTCTCCTGGTTAACCAGTGAGACTGAAATCTCTACACTGACCAAAAAAAATACACACCTGCAGCTTCTGAGTATACGTACTCAGGAACAACAGATGATATGGTTACAGTATGACCAGTATATAAAACTGCTGAGGTTCGTTTCACACTATGATTCACATTTAAGGCAGTTTTTCTGGTAAATGATAGCAAACACTATTAAAGTAGTACATAATGTATTTGTACACTTTGATTTGCATGTCTAATTTAAAACTAGCTGGAGAGAAAGGCTGTATGTATTTGTAAAGGTATAAATTAAACCATCAACCTATTAAATCTCTGGTGTGATTCTTGGTTGTATCTCCATGTAGCAAACATTTAAATGTAAATGGACAGGCTTTAGTGTCTGACTGTATGTGTGTGTTCCAGTTGCACTCACATTTTCCATGATGTTTGGTTTGAAGCCTTCTGGTTGACGTCTCAGGTCTTCCTGCTCTCTATATCGCATCATTTCTTCCTCTCTCCTCCTCCTCTCCTCCTCATGCCTGCAGGAGTAGAATTAACAGGGAAATCAGAACAAAATCACCAGCTACTATCAAACCTGTTAGCTTGAAAAAAAATACATCACAGGGTGATGATCATCACATCCTAGGCAGTAATAACTTCATGAAAGTCACAAAACTGCTTAAAATGAGCTAGAAATAAAAGGTTTGTGTCTCAAATGAAATCAAACAGCATGACTAATTAGTATCACATACTATAAATTACTGACTCTGAAGATTGAGTTTCAGGTGGGCTCAAACAACAGCTCTGCAGAGCAAGTTAACACACCTCATCTCTATCTGCTTTCGCCTCTGTAGCTCCTGGTTCCGAAGCTCCTCCAGTCTCCTCAACTCCTCCTGACGCCTCATTAGATCTGGAAGGAGAAGGGGACAGAGCACAGGGAAGAATGACTGGGTACTAAGTAGTAATAAGGATGAATAAACAAGTAAATCACTGGGTCTCATTCATGAAACATGAGCAGAACGAATTTGTGCGTCAACTTTATGTGCATCCCTCATTCATCAGTATTTTAGTATTTTTCGTAGCTAACAAAATCTACACATGCTGCTCACCATAAGTAGTACTGGTGTAAAATAAAGAATGTTAGGTTGACCACATTTTGATTCCCAAAAAGGAGGACACTCTGCCTGCTCCTGGTCATTTTCATGAATTTATATATTAAAAAAAAAAAAGGATAGCACAAAAGTATCCAGGGGAAAAGAGGATGTTTAGTCACAATTGTTGCAAACATGCCAGGTGTCATCGGTGCCATAGAGTGCACACACTTACACATCAAGGCTCCATCTGGTAATGCATTTTGTTACATAAACTAGAATAACTTTATTCTGTGAATGTGCAGTTGATCTGTGATGCAAAGTGTGTTTTGTTAAACACTGTGGTACAGTGGCCTGGTGGGACACATGACGCATTCATCCTGCGTAATAGCACAGTTGGCACAGCGCTGTAAGGGACAGCTGACAGAGAGGTCTCCCCAGCTATTCCAGCAATGCGCTTGTCTGCATTTAATAGTTGTGACTATGAGCTTCTGCCTCCTGTGGCTGACGCTTCTTCTGTTTTGTTTGTGTACTTATTTGTTTCTTTGCCTCCAGTGTCATGTCAAACCATATACGCTTCACCTCGGACATGGTTCTTTGGACTACAGAGAAAACATTAACGTCGCCTCCCTCCAGGAATTGGCATTGCCTGTCCCTGTCACACCAACAGTTGAAATAAAATGTTTGGGTTTTTTTTTAACTCCACTTCACCAAAATTATTTTCATGTCCACTTGGAAAAAATCTCTCTTTGTTTGTGCCATCACTGACAGGCAACTGGATGCATCTACACCTCCTTATATGGTAGTTATTCTTAATTCATGGGTGGGGATTTATGCTAATAGCTGATTACTCGGAGCAAGCTGTCACTTTACGGAGGATTGGCATTCATGGTCATCATCATATTGTTATCATCCACACTAGAGGCTGCAGAACCTACCTTGTCTCATTAGCATTAGCTGATGTTCGTGTTTGGCTGATTCCAGCTCCGCCTCCAGCTTTTCTTTGGCCTCTCGAATGTTCCTGTCCACCTGCTCTCTCTGCTGTTTCTCCATCTCGTCCAGAGCTTTCCAACGAGATGAGTACTCAAACTCGAATGTCCCTGGCTGAGCGAAATGTGGCGGCTGCTCTCTTTCCCTGGAAGTAAAGACAAAGGAAAAAAAAGCTTCTTAGAAATGATTAGCTGTATGAGAATAACTAAGGTGGAAGACGAGTTCTCCACAGTCTTATTAATGTCACATCTCCAGCAGTGAGAGCAGTCTCTCTGCTACACTGTCAGTGCTAGGGGAAACATCACTGGGCAACATGCTGAGCTGATGCAGGGTTTTTGACATGAAACAAGCTGATCACAGTTATTTTCTTCACCTCAGATTTGGTTAATGTTGTTTAATGTGGCAGTGTGTGCTGGCCAGCTGCTCTCATTTGGAGTTTGCTGCGTAGTCCGAGTGCCAGTGTAGAAAGTTCACAATATACTTCACAGTTACTCATCAATCCATAAACATCTAGTCAGAGTTTTCAGCACTAGCAGTGATGAGTGACAAACAGGCAGCTGGACTTTGAGTTGGATAGGCAAGCATAACCTGTCTGTATGAGATCATTACCAATCAGCCCTTTACTTACTTAAGGTACTTTGGAGGCTTTGACATCAGTTTTTCAGGCAACCCATCCTCGTCATCAAAGTGCTCTGAGGGTTCCACAATGGCTGGACAAGGTGTACTGAGGAGAAGAACAACACTCTTTAGCCAAACTGGGTCACTTGGTGTTCAGCTGATGTGGCGTAAGTTAACAGAGACTGGTTTGGGAAAGAACTATTCCTTTAATATAAGCTAAAAGTACCTATTTGGGATATCACCACAGCAAACAACTGATGCACTACATTGATTTATAAGGAATTTTAAAATAAGTGGTCACTGACTCATCATCTCATACATAAATTCCAACACACAACTCGAAGCTACGTACCTAGTGAGCAGCAGTGCTCCCTCAGTGCAGCGCTCCAGGGCTTTACGTGCAGCTACTTTGTTCGCAAACTCTACGATACCTTTCCCAGTGGGACGCCCACGGTCATCTGTCACCACTATAGCCCGCTCCACTGGCCCAAACTGTGAAAACGCCTGGAGGCACAGGGCGATTTACAAATTCAATATTCTGTGCAATGGCACAGAAATCAACTACTTAACCAATCAGCAGAAACAGGGGTTGTACTTTTTAATGTCTTATCCACTGTACCTGTTCCAGCAGCTCATTTGTTACTGCGGGTAACAGGTTGCGCACTGTGAGCGCAGAGCCGTGTGTGGCAAAGCGGACTCTGATTGGTCGGTTATTCATGATGGTCCCATCAAGCTCAGCTTTAGCAATTTCTGCCAACACCCGTGTTTCCTGGAAGACAAGGTAAACATAGGATAATAAGACACTGCAGATGCATTAACAGCTTATTTTGATCAATTATGCATTTTGGTCTATAGTTTACTTTGTATACACACTCCAATAATGGCATATATGTTGCTAGGGTAACAAGTTAAAGTGGTGTTTATAGTGAGTGAGTGAGCATCAGTCAGCAACAGAAGTGTTTGGTTAGTCCAGTTTAACCAGCAGGAGTGTCTGAAGGTTTGTTGAATGTGTCTTTTCTGCCCTGGAGGAAATAACTTCATGGTGAATGAAAACAAACCCAAAACATCTTCATATGTTACAGCTGGAGAAAATCATTTTTGATCACTTCCATGAGCCTGTGTAGGACTATGTTCAATCAAAATTAACTGAAACTGGCATCCCTAGTACAGAGGAATGAAAATACGGAATGGTTTGCCATCAGACTTTCAAATGTTTAAAACAGAAATACTGAATTACACAGTATAGCACCCCTCACCATGCTACAGAATGAGACTATTTGTGTTGAGCCGTGTTTATATTGTTAGTTTTCTCAACCATCTGTCATCCACATATTTGATTTAATGACTAAAGAATTACTTTCTCATAGCGTTGTAATACCAACATGAAATAAACTCATCTTTCTAGGTCATCACTTAGAGGCCAACACAGACTGCAGCGTTAAACAGCTTTAACCTACTCTGAGGTGAACAAAATAACTCTGCTCAGCTTGTTTCACCTCAACTCTGCACCTGCTCACTGATGTTTCACCTTGGAGCTGATAGTGTTGTTCTGAAATAGGCAGAAGTGTGAATCATTTATATTAATTGTATTTCAGTGAACTACCAACACCAGTGAATTGTTTCACACAATCTACTGGAGCAAGAGATTGACAATAGTGTGCTCTTTTCTATTCATTGAAAGTAACGAACTGAGAGGTTACTATTTTGCCCCGAACCTGTCAAATAAACAATATTTATTTTTCACATTTTGTTCCATTTTGGTATCAAATATAAATCTGTAAGGTCACTTTTGTCTGTTTAATCATGATTTCTTTTCACAATAGTCACAAATAGGTGCATCACGTACTTTCTCTCAAACAGAAAAACTCTCACAGTGGCACCTTCTTCTGAACCCACTTTAGGGTAGACTGCTATTTTGTTCGTAAATTCATGACTTTTTCGACATTCAACCGGCATTAGAGAAAGCCTCGATGAAAAAAAAACATACTTGCCATGTCATATCTCAGTTAAATTGCCTAAGAGATTATGCGTTCGGTATCTCCCCACTAACATATCTGATGCTAATAATTAGCCCGTTATCTTCTGGAGCAGGGTTGGTGACGACTGCTGTAGAAAATAATTTACCAAAAAAAAACCCCAAAAAAGACANCTTTGAATGAAGAAAAGAAAAACAGTATTACCCTAGTCTCTGGTCTGGAGTCTCCTTGTTAACGCGGAGCCCCGACTTGATTAACTAATTAGCTACACCTGGTTTAATGTGATGAGAAGAAGTGGAAAATCGCCATTTTTTAGTTTTCACAACAATAAAAATGTTTTAAAAAACTATAAATGGAATTGAATAAAGTTAAACATTTTTGCTTCAATATTTAACACTTTTCCATGATTGTAAGTGATGAAAAACGGTTAGTCGCTGTATATAATTTGATACCCTTAACCGAGTGTATTTTATGGGGTGACCACATCGCAGCTAAAGGTATCCACAATATTTGGGTCCACTTATTACCTCTACACATACAATTAAGTTAAAGCAAACACCCATCTCAATAAAACGCCACATTCAGAGCCAAAAAAGCAGAAATGTGCACATACCAAACGAATGAAGCCGAAGCCCCGCTCCCTGTTGATGAATACCTCGTTAATATTCCCGTATTTTGCAAACATATCTTTGAACTCTTCCTCCGGTATATCCATCGGGAGGTTGCCGACAAACAGGCGAGAACGCTGGGTGAACGTCTTCTCCCCTGGCTTCCGAAAGCTTGTGATATCTAGCGTCATTTCTGCATGAGCATCTCCACTTCCCTCCCCGGCCACCTCGGCTTTTTCGGCCGCGGTAGTAGGCTGCGGTGGCGGCGCCGGGCTGTCTTTGTTTGTCGGTGACTGTTCCGCAGTGAGAGACTCGGTACCTTGCTTCGCCGGTTGCGGAGAATTGCTGCTTTGCATGGTAGCTTGTTGCATATTGCGGTTGGTCATGCTCGGACTATTCATTTTTTAAAACTATGTTCAAAATAAACATATAAACAAAACATACGAAAAGAGACCGCGCACACCTCCCTAGGTGTTTGAAAATGGCGTACAATTCTTCCTCGTTGTTGAGGAAGTTGCGTCCACGATTTTGCTTCATCGCCACCTGCTGGATTTACACTGAAATCAAATCATATTGATTTGCTTACCATTTCCCAAGTCCTCCCTGCTGTTTAATGTTTAGTTGCCAACTTTTTGCAATAAATTGGATAACAGTGCCATAGTAGACTAGCCAAACTATACATGAATTGTATAGCCAGGCAAGAATATTTTCTGCTGTTATGCTATTGGTCTAGATTTCTAGGCTAATAGTTGACCGATTGACCATTTTTAATGAATTTATTTTTAAATAAGCAACCACAATTGTTGTTACAAATATGAAAAAACCTGAAACTAACTTCACCGTGGTCACTAACGGCTACTGCTAGCTGCCTTCTGACTGTGCTGCTGTGTGGAGGTGTGTGTACTGTATGTGGACCGCGTGCACCTGTTTCGTGTAAAACAGGTTAGGG
>JANJYP010204822.1:0-41223 GCA_024605115.1 Rastrelliger brachysoma
GTGCTTACAGTAAGTGTACCTGGTTGGCATGGCCTGTGTCAAGTACTGAGTCTCAATGTGATATCTTTCCTAAAATGTCTGGTGGCATCCCCGCATACTGCTGAGGACCCAAGGGAGTGCAGAGTCAAGTATGAAGTTATTTGGTCACGTTTAATTTAACTTTGAATAAACAAGCAAACAGCGAGCTGCTCAGCTCTATGTTCTGAGTGCTGCGAAGGGTTATTTGATATAAACCTCGTCACATCATTGTGAGGCGGGGCTTCTGGGATTCTTTGCTGAGCGGGACAAAGGCACACGCCCTGCACAGTTAAACTGTCCGACACAGAGGAGTGGGCACACACAGAGGCGGAGGTTGCAAAACTAACCAATGCATGTGCAGACACATCTATCTGACAGCAGAATCAACCAATGAAAGGCCGTTAACTGCTTCTATGGTTCAGCCTCAGTTTATTCTGACTGATGAAGTTTGGATTAAAGCCATTTAATGTACTGAATCCTTCTCCTTTTAACTGATTTATCCATTGCTACATATATGGTTCTCAAGAATATTAAGCAGTAATCTGCCTCTTCTGAATAGGCATGTTTTGAACACTTACAGCACTAGCCTAAAATAACTACCGAAATGACTTCCTGATGTAGGTCAAGCAGAGGCATCAGCTTTAAATTGAGACTGTTTCATTACCAGTTAGAAACTCCTTGTGCCACTTACAGCCAAACTTCTCAAAAGCATCAGTTGCATACACAGTTCAGGAGTAAATAAAGCATATTTAAACTATAACACAACTCAAAGTGACTAAAATCAGGAAATATCTAATAAAGACATTTAAACACTGTTATGAATATGATTACACATCTGATGCCAAGTATCCATACTTGGCAGTTTACCACATACACATTAGAGTCAGTATAAACACAGTATTACAATTTGATACCCAGTCTTAATGGCATGAAGACAATTTACAGCCCAAAGCAATTTTCTCACACTGTGTTTACGACTGTCCAGATTGCTACTCTCACACACTTGCTACTCTCACACACTTCATGCCACTGAACAACCTCTCTCTTCAATCTACTGAATCCAGTGTTTCCTTCAGCTCTGACTAGATCAAACCGTGTGCAACTTGTTTAACTAAAGAGCTGTCTAATATCCAAACTAGAACTGTCCTTTCTCATAAGTCCTTTCAATCCTGATTCTTCCACAGTCTGCACCTGCCTGCATTTCAGCTGTTTACACTATTGCCTTTCTATTCTGAGGCCCTGCTGGATCTTAATTTAGCACAACTACACCACTAACATTCCTTAAACTATACTGCTCTGCATAGAAGTGCATCACTGCACGGAAAGATCAAAATGTAGAAAAGGTTTAGAGAGCAGTCAGAATGATATGAATAAATTCAATAAGCTCAGTGTCTTTTAGTGGAACCATATCAATAAGATATGATGATGTCAGACAAGTCTGGTTGAGGCCCTTTATGTGCATCAGCATATACATACATACAGTACATACATGTTATACCTTAATAAGGACAACATATCCTGGTGGAAATACAATGTACAAAATATTTTAACTGATTTGTGGAATGTTCAGTTACATATAATGTTCAGTAAACATTGAGCTAAGTGTTTCAGTTTCATGACTAAACTGTTGCGTTCATAATTTTCGGCACTCTGAAAAAGACAGCATGTGACAACAGGCAGGTTTCAGGCACTCACGAAGAAGCTCGACTGGATGATTCATATTAAAAATATATTAAATAATATATTAATCATATGTCTAAGAAGCAATTGTTTTCATTTTCATTTATATAGCACTGAGCTTAAAACTGTCAAGAGAACATTGTGATGGATATCGGTCCCTGTAAGGAGGTTGTCCCCTTATAGCCTTCTGCTATTTTCGTGAGAACGTGAACACAGCAGCGGCCCCGTGGGACACCGTGGGGATAAATACGAGAAAACAAAGAAAGGAGATGTTCTGTAGCATTTGCCCACCTCTGCTGTATTGATACAATATCAAATATATAAACATTGTTATGTCACTAATGTTAACCGTGTGACCCGTAATGTGATACATGGCATGAATAGGTGTGGCCGCGTGCAGTGTCCTCACATAGAGCACGCGCTGCATTGAGAAAATAGACTAAATATGTTTTCTGTTGGCTATAACCTTATTAAACAAGCACCCTAGTATTTTCAGTCCCCTTCAAACCTCATGACCTAATGTAGCTACATATCTAGAGGAGACATGTAGACCGACATCAGTTTGCACAGATGTAAGATTCCTGATCATACCGGAGCAGTCTCGTTCGCTTTAATTTATCCTATAATAATTCCAGTCATGTGAATTAGTGGCTATTGAAATACCTCACCCAACGGCGCTGCTGCTTTTACGATGCAAAAAGCCTGAATGGGCGTCTAACTGGATTTGGTTGGACGTTAAAGAACAATATGTGCTCGTTGAACTGTGCGCCTTGGAGACAATGCGCTTTGAAGAAAAACACTTTGAATGTAACGATTAATCTCCATCACTTACCTTCATATGTAGACAATCCGTGTATGGAATCTACTCAG
The DNA here is from genome assembly GCA_024605115.1 of Rastrelliger brachysoma. Classification (NCBI taxonomy): domain Eukaryota; kingdom Metazoa; phylum Chordata; class Actinopteri; order Scombriformes; family Scombridae; genus Rastrelliger; species Rastrelliger brachysoma. The sequence continues at coordinate 2,569 of JANJYP010204822.1, forward strand.
ATCTCATAACTTAGTTAGCCTTTAGGTTAGGATTACTATACACTGCTGCTGCCGCTCACACCGAAGCGGAAATGGGTGGAGGAGCAGCAGACAGACAGTGTGCCCTGTAGGATGTCGATGGAGACGTCGAAAAAGTGAAGGACCGTAAATCACTTCGGAGGATGCAATAATGTGATGATAACTGCTGGGAAACACTGATTATTTACATTTTTTCTTGTTGTTGTTGTGACTAAGCTGGTGCTTTGTCAAATGAATGACATGTTGCGGTTTTATCAATTTGGATAATTTGTTCATTTAAAATCTGGGATAATTTTTAAGACACACAAAAAATGTTCGAAGTGTCCTTTGATTGGCTGTCTGCCAATACACTACATTTTCAAATGATCTGTTATTCTGAAAACAGAGATTTGTATCAAACGACATTTATATTTTGACAATACCTTGCTTTTTATTTGCAAAATAACTGCACTGGCCTCAGTCTTACTTCTACAAGTAATGTACGGAGGAAAGTAACGCTCCAGAAAGTTAAAGTACAAAACCAACCAGGACACTCGGCTGGCAATGAAATACACAAATGATACTTCACAAATGATGATGATGTTCACTCAAAGATGCCTCATAATTTCAATACATTTATAGTAGCTCTGTCTCCTCTGTATGGATATAAAATTGTTATATCACAAAATGCTATCTATAACCAAAGACACAAATTCAGATAATCTAGAGTCTACTCAACATGTTTTATTGTGACAAGTTTAAAAAACCACGAATGAAATGTCTTCTGTATTAGCAAAAATAAATAAAAACATAAAAATACATCTGCTTTATTAGCAATCTAACTTTTTTTTAAAAGTAGCTCTCACAAACATAACTAACAAAAAAAAAAGCTATCTATATCTTTATATCTTTAGTTGTCCTCTTCATCCTGTTTTTCTTCCTCATCCTCCTTGTGCTGCTCAGTTTAATGGCCCAATGAAAAACAATGAAAGCCAGGACGCTTTCATCACTTTATAAAAAACAACCAGGGCGGCATTGTGGGAAACTGACCACATCAGCTTTTCCGGGTGAACATTGGTTACATAACATATCCCAGATGTGATGAGTATCGGTGTAACGTAAGACCCAAGCCCCGCTGCTCCACCAGTGTTGGCAGGCCTGAGAGGGTAACTATGTGGGGCAGTGTGGTTAAATGTATAAAGTGTATAAAGCACTTTGAGAAAGGCAACCTATACACTAACAGAGTGTTCTGTCGAAGCAGGCTTCTCTCTGAACCCCTCCCTCCTAACAACCATTCCACCACCACAGACTCCATCAAACAAGGTTCTTTCTCAACACAGTAATCACTTTATTGTATGTTGTTATACATCTGCCATTTTTGATCCTCAGAGATGAGTACTTTTAAGTTTATTGGATTTAATTGAAATTGCATTGCTTGATCCTGTTCCCACATAATATGATTTAAATAATGTTATCTTTGATGTGGTAACAATGAGGTGATATCCAAATATAAAACTGTACACAGAGTTTTGTGCTGAATTCAAGCAGCTGTAGGTCTGCTGAAAGTTGAATGTGTTTTATAAGAAGGGCCAGAGCAGACTACCTGCTCAGGACACATGAGGAGACACCTCTGAGGACCGTCTCTGACATGGCTACATTCTTTTATGGGCTGTCAGATGGGGTGTAGCATCTTAGCTGCAGACTGGACAAACAGGCCAGCTCTGACCTGGTGGAGGTGATGAGTGAAAAGAGACAATTTCACACTCTTTACTACTGTGTAACATCAGCACCTCAGGTTTACTATCACTTGCAGTTCAACAGTGTATTTTACACTGTCTCCATACACAATCCTCTGTGTGTTCCTATTTAAATGCACGTGTTTGTTTGAAGCCTGACTACAGTTTGTAAACATTCATTTTAATTTCATTTTCATTGTGGTTTTATTTGGAAGAGATTGATTAATAAAGTTTTGAGAAGATATGCATTTTATCTGTCAAGAATAAATCACATATACACTGTCACCCATAAGGTGACATTTATTCCAACTTTCTGAATAACATCAGATTCATCAGTGTTATCATTCTTACATCACCACTATTGTTCTTGTTCTTAATGTTACTATTTTAATTATATATTTTTACTGCTATTGTTTTAATTCTTGTGTATGCATTATTTATCATTTTTCATTCTTTTTATTGACTTTCTGTTTTGCTAGATCCACTTGATGCTGCTACATTGTAAATTTCCTTACCGTGGGATTAATTGAGGATTATGTTATTTTATCTTCATCGTCAGATGTTGGAGGCAGTATGAAATTTGATACATACAAAAATGTTCCCCTAATAAAAACGTTAATGACAGCAGCAGGGCAGGGAGATTGGCTGCTTTGCAAATGAATGATGTTTGAGGTAACAAAGGGTTATATACAACCACAATCTAAATGTATTAAAATATACTTGTTAGGAGTGTGCATCTCAGCAATACAGGACGATTCGATACACATCTCGATATACGAGGTACGATCCAATTCAAGAACGATACTTTTTAAAATGGTTTGATTCGATTTGGTAGGATTTCTATTTGATTTGATTCAATTCAGTATGACTGGATTCAGTATGTTTCAATGGGATATGATTTCTTGTTAAATGTAAACATTCATTGTACCTTATACATTAACATAAGTCAATCCTATAAATGTGGTTTTGTTTAATTTCAAATAAATATATTTTTATATAAAAAACAGGGTTCAAGTATTTTATGACTGTTGCCATATGGGAACTATGTGAAGTTGTGTTAATGCTTTTCTTTTAAAATTTTGTATAGCTCCTTTACGTGTTTTTTGTTGCGACTCATAGTCCCTTAGTTAGATAAGATTGAGCAATCCAGGAAGCAAGACAGTTTTTTGACTGTGCATTATTATTTTTTTTAGTTCATTAGTTTTTTTTTAGAAATATAAGTTACCGTCTCAGAGGATTATTGTGTGCACGTCACGCTCAATGTTAACTGGACTGCTTAATAGTGGTGTTCTAAGCATGTAAGAAGATAGCCGCTACATCAGCATTACTTGTAAGACTAAACAGAAGAACACATCTTTGAAACAGACATTGAAACAGCAGCAAGTGAATGGTCATGGGAGCTCACAGTCTACAGTCTACACACGCTATGTGAACTTGGAGAAGGCTTACAACCATGTCCCTCAGGGCCCCGTGTGGGCTGTGGGATCATGTAGTACTGGGGCCATTGGTGAAAGTCATTTGGTCCCTTTTTATCCACATTCTCTGCAGTAAGTCAGATTGGTTCTTAGTAGAGTTGGTCTAACCACTGGTCACCAATTCTGTTTGTGAATTTAATGGACAAAATCTTAGGGCAGCATTGGGGGAAGGAAGGTGTGTGGTGTGAACCTTAGGATTGCTTTTCTGCTTTTTGTAATTGGTGTGGTTCTGTTGGCTTAGGGCGTGGCTTATGGTCCCTCAGGAGAAGCTGGAGGATGTTGCCAGTGTGAAAGATGTTGGATGCTGAGTTTCTTATCTCAGTCTGATGCCACTATGACCCAGTCCCATATCAGCAACAGAGAATGGATGAATGGATACAGAAGTGCTGTGACACTGTACTAATAGCAAATTATGTTAAAGCAAACTTGTCAAGGCCAATTAAACTTCATAAAGAAAATATCTTTTTCCTTGATAGTACTTGATTTTGTCCTTCTTCCAGTGTGAACACACAGCACACCTTCACAAAAACCTTCATAGTAGACTTGTATTGGGACACAGTTTGTGTCTCCTGTTTGTGTCTTGCATACTACTCACTGAAATTGATAATAATAATAATAATAATAATAATAGTAATAATAATAATAATAATAATACAGAAATAACAATACAGAAAGATGTACTACCATGCACTGTGAAAGTCCAAAACTAAACAGAGGAGAAATGAAAAGGCAAATGAACCCACTAATCCACAATGAACACAACTCAGTATGTGTTTTTAGTCCTAGTGACTGAAATGTGTTGTGGCTGTTGCAGACGGCTCAAATGATGGGAGAAACCTAATGTCTTTAATGTTAACAACGGCAGGAATACTGCAATATAATTTAAGGAGAACATGGGTAAAGGGAATGAGGAAGGGAACGTGTGAAGAGATGAGGAAGGAAAGACAGTTACCACATGACTCTTCCCTAAACATGTATATACTCAGCAGTGTTTAATTTCCCTTTTTCCAGTATCCATCTGATTGAGCTTGCCAGTCTATTCAGACCCCACTGCAGAAGCTGTAAAACTGTGATTAAACATTCCCCATGTCAGAGCACCTCAAAAAGTCTGTTTAATGAAACATTATGGTTATAATTGTAATGGAATGGAAAGTGGTTCTCTGTGAACATGGTACTTTTAAAAAAATATGATGTGATATGATATGAATTTTATATGAATACTCTACACAGTGGTCTCCAACCCTGTTCTGGAGAGCTACTGCCCTGCATGTTTTAGGTATGTCCCCATTCTAACACATCTGATTACATTTTTAGCTCGTTATCAAGCAGCTGAAGCTCGTCAACGCGTTTGATAATGAGTTAATTATTAGAATCTGTTGTGTTATAGTCGGGAGATACCCAAAACATGCAGGGCAGTAGCTCTCCTGGAACAGGGTTGGAGACCACTGTTCTACAGTTATGCTTTAGAAATAGAATTCAATACACTCTTCTAGCACCCCCTAGAGGCGTGAAACTCCCTACATTCAACTTTTACAACTTCCCTTACAACTGCTGAATATGAGAGAGAGAGAGAGAGAGAGAGAGAGAGAGAGAGAGAGAGAGAGAGAGAGAGAGANCCTGTATCCTCAGGAGATTTGATCTTATGAATATATGAATATTTTTATACCAATGTGAAAATGCATGTATCTACTGTTCATCCATGATAAGGTTTTATAGGTGATCTGGAAAGAGTTCATTTACATTCTGAATTGGAATGAGAGATGATTATAAATAAGACAAAATTCACAGAAATTGTGTTAGTTTATGTTAATCTGTTTTATTAGCCCTAGATAGTAGATGAACACGCTGTTCTGAATTAGACCTGTTCTGATGCTGGAAATGACTGCACATAATTAACTCCAATAAATTTTATAATTAATAAAACAATATTCATGTTGAATTAGTCCGTTTTGTGTAGGCCTACGTTAGACCGTGAACCAATACAGGCTACGCACCATGTTGCACAGTGTTTCACTGCTTCTGTGGGAGGGGTGAGGGGGGAGAGGTTTATCCTGAACTACTGTCCTAATCCGTTCTTAGAGGATAGAGGCTTAGAGGAACCTCAGGTTAGGTTGAGCACAAATACTGCCTCAGAAAGGGACACCCAAACAACCGACAGTTTCTGTATATGTGTACGATGTGATGATATGATGTATTCATTATTTTAACTCAGCTTCATGCATGCGGCTTTGTCTCTGACTTGGACAGCTCTTCAGTCTCTTCTCCTGGATTAATTAAAGGAGATAATCATTTCCTCTGGGCTAATTTGGAAGCCATTTTAATAGCTGTCATAGGCTAGAACATTATTGTTCGACATCTCTTTTTTCTCATTTGTTTTCTTCTTATTTATTTTATTGGAACACTGCCTTTCTCAAGATGAAGGATCGACTGGCGCAACTGAAGGAGGTAGGCAGAGTTGTATTGGTCTGGTTACTGTTACAGCCTATTTACTGTGTGGAGCACCTGTTGCTAGTGCAGGCCTTAATTTACCGTCTATAGTTTGTCATGGAATTCCATTCACCATCTGCAGGCTCCCGTGTCTGTGGGGCTTTACTAGAGACAACTTGTATTTACACTTCAATATTCATTGCCATTTGTAAAATTAAACATTTAACAAACAGTCCTATCAACACTGCATTCAAGACTGTTTATATATATATATGTATATAACGTCAGACGTTAGTGGAAGAAGTAGTTTTGTAGAAATTCAGCATTACGAATATAAGTCCTGCATGAAAAAATATTAAAACTATTATAGTGATGCAGTATCAGTATTATAGTAACAGTACTGCAGAGTTATAGTGGTGTAGTATCAGTACTACAGTATCAGTAGTGGTTTAGTCCCTCTGACTGATGCATCATTATCAGACATTGTCATTAGGTCAGAGCAGCATGCACAGTTTAAACTAATTTAGTCCAGTGGTTCCCAACCTGTGGGTGAGGTCCCTCAAAAAAGTTGGCACAGGGAACCATTGACTCTAGACTGCCCACCATTTCAGACATCTACTTGGACAGATGCAGTGGCAAGGCCTCCTGCATCATGAGAGACTCCACATCCGCCTCTGCACATGACCTGTTTGCTCCCCTTCTCTCAGACAGGAGGCTGCGCAGCATCCGGGCAAGAAGCCTGAGGCTGAAGAACAGCTTCTTCCCGGATGCTGTGAGACTGATGAACTCTGCACTGCACACACACTGAGCTGCATTACACTGCCTTGCTGCTGACCGCACACTGACCTGCTCACTTTACTATGAGTGAAACTATATAGATATGCACATAATGAATATGTGTATATGTATTATTTTATTCGATCTTTAATAATATTAATGTGTGCATATTGATTTATTTACTATTTTTATTTCACCTAGACCTGAGTACAATATTTTGTTCTTTCATGTACCTACATGACAGAATGATAAATAAGATCCTTGAATCCAACCACACATTGCTTTTTGTATGACGTAAATCACAAAATGGTTGGGAATCACTGATTTCATCTTAAAAGCTTGTTATACCAACCATTGTGTGTATTCATCTGAGAAGTAACCAAAGAGGTCAAATAAATGTATTGCAGTAGAAAGTATAGTAGGTACTTGATGTACCTAGTTCCTTTCTTCTGCTGACATCATACAGTAGGTGCAGTTGAACTGTGCTACTGTTACAGTAAATATAAAAGTATGTTGCTTTCTACAATATGCAGATCTTTTTTAATCAAAGCTTATTAAAGCGCAGTTTCAGGAGCGGGAACACACACCAATCACAGCCAAGCAACCTGCTATATAAACGGTACTAACCATCCCCTCAGTCTCTCCTTCTTGCATTTGCATCCCTCCCTCCCACCCTCTCTCTTTTTGTCTCCCTGTCTTCTCTCTTCTAGGACACTAGGGGTTAATCGACACCCGGACACCACGGACCTCCAGACCTCCCCACACCGCTTTATAATTCATCATTTCATTATCCATCATTGTACAATAAATCTTCTTAAACGTATCAGATTGGTTGTGTGTTCCTTGCTCGTGAAAAGGCTTGCACAAATGATTTGTAAATGCACTGTAACTTCAGGGCTCTTCAACATACTTAGATATGCTGTGATACAGGTTTGGTTCTGTTGTGGAGGCTTGTTCAATCCATCCTCACGTTCAGTCTTGACCCCTTTTTAATGTTTTTATGTGTAACAGAAGAGTGATGGAGGAGGTGATGACGTTGAGGTTCCTGTGGAGAACGAGGCATTTATGGATGATTTCTTTGCCCAGGTATTGTTTCTGTGTCTGTCTGTTTGACACATTTTGAAAAGAGAAAAAAATCACATCTTACACCCTGATCTCTTTATGTTTGTACTTGTCTTTCAGATCGAGGATATCCGTAGCAGTATTGACAAGATTGATGAGAGTGTCACAGAAATAAAAAAACTCTACTCCACCATCTTGTCTGCCCCCACATCTGAGCAGAGTAGCTATGTCTTACACTCACACACACACACACACACACACACACACACACACACACACACACACACACACACACACTAAATATTCTCCAGCCTACTACCTCTTACTTTCTACTGCTCTCACTCTGTTCTAGAAACACAAGATGACCTTGAAGCCCTGACCAATGAAATCAAGAAGTCAGCAAACAATGCAAGAAACAAACTCAAAAGTAAGTTTTTACTTCTTCAGTTTACTTTACAAAGTGTACCGTTCCAAATGACATATATTTTACTATTATTTTTCACATTGTGTATACTTTTGAAAACCGCTGTAAATATTATAGCACAGTATTTAACTGTTTATTTCCCTGTGTCAGGATCATTCAGACCTTGTTCCTTTTTAAATATATATATATATATTTTACTTTATTTTTTTCTTTTAAAATACAATAGTTATCTATACATGAGAAGGTGGGTATAAACATTAGAGGGTGATGAAAAGTGCTTTTTCTAGTATTTCTTATATTGTGTTTCTGATCTAGACAGATTTGAATGTGTTAATCCCCTGAATCACTTTCAACCTAACAATGTAATCAGAGATATTGTTCCCTGTCTTGTGTGTGTGTGTGTGTGTGTGTGTGTGTGTGTGTGTGTGNGAGCGCCAGCTTGAGTCAAACACAGACGAGAGGGCTTCAGCTGACCTCAGGATACGCAAGTCACAGGTCAGACAGAACAAACAAAGTGAATTAAGTTGACACAAATGAGAGAAAATACAAGAAAATAGTAACAGGAAACAACTGCAGAAATCTTTTGATTTACTATAAAACTAGGTTTTTATTATGTGCACTATGTTCACTTTCTAATTCTGAGCATAGCCTCCACCTAGCCTGTGTATCTTATTATGTGCTATGTAGAGAACAACTGAAAGCTCTGAGTCTGACAGTCCTCCACTCTGACTTTTCAGCACCATGGACAGCTGACATTATGACATATAAGCTATCTTTTTAAATGTGTTGTAGATGTTCTTACACCTTAAATAAACATTCAGTTACTCAATGCTTGGTTTGAAATGACAGAACACAATATTATCCTTCATTAACACATCATCAACATTGTTATTTTTCCCCAGCATGCTATCCTGGCTAAGAAGTTTGTAGAGGTCATGACAAAATACAATGAAGCTCAAGTAGACTTCAGAGATAAGAGCAAAGGAAGGATTGCCCGACAGCTGGAGATCAGTAAGTTGTGCCTCTTATTACTCAGTGTCATTCATATTAACAAGAGTGAAAAGTGAAGATGGATAGATTCAGCAGAACACAACAAAGAACAACTATTTTGATAATTGGTTAAATGTTGACGAACCATGATCTGCAGGTCATAGTGAAAACTTCACCACTTTGGACATTTCACAGGACTGTGTAGCTGTTTTCCATGATAACCTGACATGTTGTAGTCAGGTTTAACCAGTATTTCATGTATTCTAATCACTTTTGATAAGTCATATTCAAGTGTGAGACACATGCCGTGTTGTCATACTGTTGATATCTAACAAAGAGGCTGGCTCGTTGTTTTTTACAAACACTATTCCTTTTCATGTCATAGAAAATAAATATAACCACTCAGTCGGTATGAGGCTGCTTCAGACAGTAGAATACCCTATGAAGTTTTCATTGTAAAGTTTTGTACCTTGTTGAGATATTAGCCATCAGTGGAACAGGAACCGTCTCTGTCAGTGTTAATGTGTCAGTCGTAAACACATCCAGTATATAACTGTGTTTTCTGATGATCGTAGCGGGGAAAGCAACAACTGATGACGAGCTGGAAGAAATGCTGGAAGGAGGCAACTCAGCTGTCTTCAGTGCTGGTGTAAGTGCTTGTCATTTGCTGTTGTCCACTTATCAGAAGAGCAGCGCTTCCATTCCCAGCTCCTCCAGTCCACATGTCAAACTGTCCTGAATATACTGAACCCCTGAATTGCTATGCCCTTAGTGTCTGAATGTGTGTGAATGATTACAAAACTCCCCTATTGATGCACTTTGCATGACAGTCTGTGCCATCAGGGTATGAATATATGTGTGAATGGATAAATGTGGCTTACGTGTAAAAAAAAAAAAAAAAAAAGCACTTTTAAGTGGTCACAAAAACTAGAAAGAACCAGAGCTGCAGAGCCTTCATGTCGTCAGTCAACAACTGTAACTTCTAATGATCTGCTGCTGCTGATCGACTCTTGTTTTTTTTCTTCTTTACTACATTCTTATTCTTCCATGAACCTCATACGGTCCCTCTTTGTTCTTTTCCCTTCACAACTGCTCCCTCTCCAGATTATGGACTCAAAGATCAACCAACAGGCCCTGAATGAGATTGAGGCTCGTCACAAAGACATCATGAGGTTGGAGAGCAGCATTAAAGAGCTCCACGACATGTTTGTTGATATCGCCATGCTTGTTGAGAACCAGGTACACATATGCATCTGGGAATCAAAACTAATTTCATGTAAAGGCAGCTCTCCCTACAGTAAGATTAGCTGCATTAGCATTATTTGATATTACAAATGTTTACATAAGGATATGTTGGAATAAATGTTGGATTAACTGTAGTTGCAGTTTCGCTTGGACTTTTTTGGATGGTATTTGGATGCCATGATTAGACAGAGAGATGAGAGATGCAGCTACATAAGGTCTACATTATGTTCTGTTTATTCAAATGAAGTGGGAAATCCTATATTTGATATAGGTTGGTCTGTAATTGTCAATCATTAGCTACTGGGTAAAGTAAGTTCAGCAGTTAAAAGTTAAAGCATCATATAGACTCTTGCACACATAGTTCCATAGTCACTGTGGTAACCTATCCTGCGCTGATGTTCACTATTCACACTTGCAGCTGCTTATAGGAACATTTCCATCTTGTGCCTTTTCATACATGCCATGGCAATGCTGGGTAGATGGAAAGAGACAGTCCAGCAGAGGGTGGTAATACAACACACATGGAAGCCAGCTGCCATAAAACTCAACAGAAGTAGAAGGCAAACTCAGATCCAGACAGTCCTGATCAAATGTGAATCTAGATTATGTTACTGGGTTTTCAGAGTTTAGTTTACTCTTTAGCTACAACCAAACACTGACCAACTCACAGTACGTCACCCACATAGCAAGTCTTTGGATTGGTTTGTTCACTTTCGTTCATCAGACAGACTGTTACTGCTTTCATTCACAACACAGCTGTACTGCAATTTTCCTTGAAATGTTACTCAGTTATGAGGTGGGAAATTAGCAGTGCACGTTTCCCTGAATATCAGTCTTTACTCCCATTCATATGAGCCCATGTAGGAAATGTTCCAGAACATTACAGGAATAGACTGCATGTGTGAAAAGGGCTTATATCAAATGTATCTTTGACACTTTTTATTGTTAATAGAATAATAACTGTCCTGCAGGGTGGCATGATTGACAGGATTGAGAGTAACATGGACCAGTCGGTGGGTTTTGTAGAGAGAGCGGTGGCAGACACCAAGAAAGCAGCCAAATACCAGCAGGAGGCACGCAGGGTAAGTAGCACACATGTAATGACCTGTTCAGATGCTTTTAAAAACATAAAGTGCTGTGTAATAGTGGTAATAGGTTTATGTCTATAATCATATCAACTACAAAGGCATAATCAAGCGTTCTCCTGTGATGCCAACTGATTGTCTTGAGTGACAAAACTGACTGATTAGAGAATAAAGAATGTTGACTGGGCTCTGGCTAAATCTTTGCTCAAGCTTGGCCTGGGGAACCAGGTTTAAGTCTTCAACTGCCTTTTGAACTCAGTTATTTGATGAGTCTTGACTATAAGTCTTGAGTTGTAGTGAAAAGAAAAAGACAATATTACAGGATGTAATGTGGTACTTCACCAAGACTTCTGTTTAGGCAGAGTTTCTAAATGTTCTAGGCCCCTGTGAGCCCTCCAACATAAAATACCTTCTACGTTAAGTCTTCAAATGATAACTTAATATCCCTTTTCTTTTTGTGTCTGTGTCCTTCTTCTTTTTGACCTCAAGAAACAAATGATGATCTTCTGCTGCTGTGTGATTTTGGCTGTCGTCCTTGGTTCATTTGTCTACAGCTTCATCAAGTAACACCACAAACAGCCACACACCAGCTGAGTCCACACAGTGCAAGATGAGGCAGAGCTCAGGCTCAGTTCACTGTCATCTCACTTCATTCAAAATACAAAATAGAAACTGCAGGCACTGGCATTATCTCATTTCTTAATAGGCTAATGCAACTGAAAAAAATCTGTTTCAGTCTAGTTTGAATCCAGCAGAACACGGGCTGTGCTGGAGGCGAAATACATGTAAACACCTTTTACCCACCTGTCAAATTCTGAAATAGTGTTTATGCAGACTATTCATCACGTCACTCTCTATTGTAGCTACACTGTAGCTTAGTTTTCAGTTTGAACACTGTATCCTCATATGAGTTACTGAGGTAGCTGTCACTGTAAACAACAACAAGTCACTGCCTATCCGTGTTATGTTTAAAAGAAACCAACTGTCAGCAGGCAGACTGACACTGCTTCCTTAAGACAGACGACAGATGACATGAGCAGCATGAAGTCACTTTTTCAAGCAAAAGAACAAAGAAGGAAAGAAAAAAGACAAAAATAGCTAGCAATAGCTTCTCAGCTGTATTTCACATTTTTAAATTGACATTTGTGTTTAACATTAAACTTTTTCAGCTGTTAAAAGTCTGTTGACCTGAGTAACTGTTGTGAACACAGAACATCTGATTCATCCAAGTCAAATAGTCAAATTGATTTGGATTTCATTTTGAGCCATCAGTGATCAGTTTCCAGTTTTGTCAATTTTGCTATTTTATTACATAGCAAAAAACTGAGAATCTATTCATCTGCCTTCACAGCCATGATAGAGTGGCTCAGGTGTGGTAGTGTTTACCCAAGCTTTATTTACCACTACAGCCCTGAATAGAACCCATATTTCCATAAAATACATCAACCTAAAATATTAACATTTTCATTGGTGTAATATCAGATTTTGATTGTTATTTTGATTGTAATTTATTACCATTGCTCAAAAAATCAGTTTGCAGTTGACACATTTAAGAAATAATTGCAAATATACACATATACAATTAATGTAATTAATGTAATAAATCTAGTGAAGTCATTTTGAATGACATGACGGCGTACTGACCTTGGACAGACTTCCCTGCAGCATGACTGCATCACTACCACATGCTCACCACAATACATATCTATAAAGTCAGTATCGTAAGTATGGCAACAGCTATTGTTATTCTTTTATATAATTGTTAGCTATTTGTGTTTTGATGTGGAAACCACACCACTGTGCCAGTACTTATATTATTGACAGCATCTAATGATACAATTCACATCATGTTGTGAAGAGGCACCTGCTATGACTCCATAGTAGGTCTGTAATCAAATCACTTTTCATTTTAATGACGCAAGGAAGTGTCTTTCTTAGAAAATCACACTGTGAAGCTTTGATGTTGAACTGATTTTAAAAAATGATTGACAGTAGTTACTGTATGAGCTAAGAATAGAAGACAATTTTGAAGGTAGTATATTAGAGAGGAAATACACACAGCGCTAATTTAATTACATTGACACTGCCTTGGGGTGTTTTACTGCTCTAGTTTGTGTTTGTGTTATTACATTTATTAAAAATTGCTTTAATTTTTATTATGTATATGTGTTTCCACCCTCTTTTTTTAAAAAATAAGGACCGCTACTCTGTTTCCAAAGAGGTCATTTTTTTCATGCCATGGTTTGACTGTTGGTGGGTTGTTCCTTCCTCCTTGCTTTACATCCTCAAATGCAATCAGCTACATAGCAAGTGTGTGCTGATGCTGCACTGCAGCCCATTCCTGTAGTATGAGCCTGCTTCTAATGCATTTTAACTTTTGTGTGCACCAAATTAACCCTTTGACTAAGTCAACTAAACTGAATTTAACCTCAGGCTTATGCATAGATCAACAGCAGAAAATAATTTTAACCTTAATGTATCTGCAGGCTTTTAGTGTTGAAATAACTGGAGACGTTTTTCAGATTGATCCATTTGTCAAGCTGCAGCTAATGCTAAAGACTTCCCTGTGAATGTCTACCTCTTTCTTCCTGAACTCTACTGCCTTGACACATCCTTCTCACATACAGCATTTGAAACAAAATTGGGAATAAAAACAAAAATGATGCCAAACTCTTCAATGAATGCCATGTTCTGAAGATGACATGATAGAAGATTTTCTTGCTGGGTTCGAACTCAATTACAAAAAAGTTACAATAATGATGATCATGGGCTTGCTATAGCGTGGATTTAAGAAAGCAGGTTGGAGCTGGTTAACCATAGCTTTATTAGCACTAGCTATTCAACTCACTTCCATTATTTTGTGTGTCACAGAGGATTTAGTACATGTTTCATTGTTTGTCATTTTTCCTACTTTAAGAGTAAATTAGACCTGTCACTTTGTAGCAGATTGTTCTATTGTAAAATGACGACTTTTGTAGCTTTGTCCATTTCACTAACAAAAATAAAACGACGATGCTTTTGAGTGATTGTTTAAATGTGTTGTTTCATTCATACATACGCATCACATTTTTTTTAGACATTTCCCTCTCGCTCGCCGTACGTTTTTGATAGACAAGCCCATAGCACCAATCGCAACGACCTCGCAATATTTTCCAACCAATCCTCAGCAGTATGTTCAAAGTACACTACCATTTATGGATCAGGAGACACTTCCTCGTTGAGGTGAGGGCTACAAAACGTGTCCCTGCGATGCGAGCCGATGAGAGTGAGAACACAGGACACAGGAGACAACACACCACAGGGATTACTGAGGCTATCATTAAGCGGATGAGCCTGTGTGAATATGGGGGTAAGAATTGCACAACGCTTTATTTAGGAATAACACAGGTTATTTATGAGTGATGGCCACTTATATTGGGTAATGGGGTGGTAGCTTGCGTACTATATCGTGACGTGATTGGCCATCTTTTTGACTGACTGGGCGCTTGTCCAATTATAACATCATTTAGATATATTAACCAATTGCGTATAAGGTCGTACTGGAGTTGTGCTGTTGCTAATAGCTTGCCAACTCCTTTATGCTTCTATTGGCTGTCCAAGCACAATATACAGTGCCTCTGCGTGACTGACACTGATTTTAGGCCAATGAAAGACTCACCGGCTTTTCTGCGATTGGTTCAATACAGTGTTGTGGGCGGGGTACCGTGGTGTTTTGTGATGGGATGGAAAATGGCGGCTGTTCGGAGACCGCATTAACTTTCTACTACACTAGTACTCACAACAGCAGTAATATGTCACGTTTTCTTTCAGTGTAGTGGAAGTAACCGAATGAAAGCGCATTTGGAATATGTTAAGTTTTGTGTTGAGCAGGACGAGTTCAAGAGAGCTAATATTAGCGTGGCACGGCTTGGGATAAGGCAAGGAACAAAGCTCGAGTACACACTGAACAGTTTTTTAATGAGAATAATGATCATATGTTAATTCTTACTTTCTTTCATTGTAGTAATGTAGTTAAAGTTAGGCAATTTAAACGTGTCTGACCACACGTAAATCTTTCAATATTTGTCCGATTTAAACTAAACAATCCCATATAAGTCACTGAGTATAAGAAAACATTAGAAAAGAGGCGATCAACGGTCAGATAGTTTTGTGATTGAGCAAACGCATTGAATGAATAGCCCGCCGTGTCACTTAGCCCGCTTTGAGACATTTGTGTTCATAACTTTTGTTGTGTTGTAGATAAATGAGTGTGCGAGCTGTTGTGAACACCAGGAACACACGCCTTGTTGCTGCTTGTTTACTAACGTTACCAACAGCAGCCATGTGGTAGCCCGGACACACTTCAGCTGCTTTTCAGTTCGCTTCATAATATTCATTCTCTGCTTCGTTAACTACTGGTCTGGTTGGGAAAAGCCCGCTTTCCCACTGATAATGGATGATTCCAAACCTCGCTACAGTAAAAGGCTGGTAAGTAGAAGTGACTGTACCCCGTTTCGTCTATTGTAGGCGGATGTATGCTTTATATGTTTATGTCGGTATATTCCTTAACCATGGCAGTGTATAAAACTATAACTGGGGTTAGTGTAACAATAAAAACAAACTTTCTACAAAGATCAGTCCCTGTTATGTTAGATCCCAGTGTCAATTAGTGTAACCAGTATTTTGTCATTAAAAAAAGTTAAATATGATTTATTTTTGCAAAGCAATACTGTGGTTTTTAAACAAATTTTACATACAGGGAATTTAATTGACGCTCACCATGACCACTCTCTGTGGACTGATTCTTTCTGCGGATCACGTGTGTGCCGAACCGAAGATATTGATCCGAGCGGATCATGGATTAATGATGATCTGTTGCACCACTAGCAGTTTTGGATATCTAGTTTAGTAGTTTTTGCTGCTGACATTCTGAGGTGCAGTGAGCCATTACATTCCTGTTACACAATATGCGTTAAAACTGGTAGCTTATTGCATATTGTCAACAGCAGATAGTATGATATTACATGTACAGCATATATATATATATATATATATATATATATATATAAACATACTTTTTTTGTATGCTCCCTCTAATGTGTTGATGTGTTGAACACTTTTACTGTAACTTGGTAAAACTTCCTTCTGTAAAATGAAATTGGTCATTTTAATTCATTATTTAATTCGGTATAAATTAAAGAATGAATTAAAAAAAAGATATATAAATAAATAAAACTTGGACTAAAAATGGATCAAATATAAATAAAATTCAGCCAGTATAACTTTAAAAAATCTGCATATGACAGACAACATTGACTAATACTGATATAGCTGTGACAGCTCAATATTGGCTGGAGCAGTAGGGGTGATTATGGAGCCTGGGGTGGGGGGATGGGGCTCAGCCTGGGATTATCCCTGTATCACCTGTCATGACCTGGGACCCCTCCTGAAACACAGACATCTCAGCTCCAGTGTTTGAGAGCAATATAGTCAGCACATTTCATAAGGATGAGATATATATCAATGTTAAATCGACGTAGTATGAGTCTAGATATCATCTCAGAATTTGGATATCGTGATATATCATAGATGTTTTTCCCTGGTGTTCTAGCTTTTCTATTACTTGCCTTTAACCCACTTTGTCACTATGCTGCCCTTCCTTTAATTGACTGTCTAGTTTGGCATACTGTAATCTCTTGATAAGGCATAATAGTCTCCCTGGTTTTAAAGGTGCTGTTACAGTAAAATGATGTATGAACTTGCCAGTTAGTGCCTGCTGTTCTATTATTTGAGTTTACCCACTTATAGTCATTACATCCACATTACTGATGTGAGAATGTTAGATTCAAACTGTGTATATATTTTGTGAAAGTAGCAACAGTCACCCCTACAGTACTGTGGCGATGTATTCAGTCAGAATTCTATTTGATTTTTATCCATATGACCCAGCCCTAACTAGTCTTTCTGACCACTTAAAGCACTTTTACTCTTCATGTCACATTGATCCATTCACACACTCATACACTGATGACAGGAGTTACCATACTGCATCTCGAGCCGTACCAACTGCTGAACTCTGGTGCGGTTCAGAGGGTGAGAAAGCAACCTCAAACAAATGGGTAAAAACAATCTAGTTGTAATGAATTATGGGTATGTATGGGGGCACTGTGTATGAAATGATTTATATATATTTTTTAAAAATTTATTTAAATTTTATATTTCATTGATATCTCTTCCTAAAGTGATGTGATTCCAGTACATCATCCCATTATTTTCCAGTCACATCTGTGACATTATAAAAAGAAGACATGACATGTAAAGCAGTGATAGAACACATGCTGTGCACTGTGGAATCATTTTGGAATCAAACCACTGATCTTCTTATGACTGGACAACTGTTCTATCTCCTGACCCACAGTAAAGTCTGCATATGCAGTATGTTTGCCCTCATCTAGGGCTGAATGATATTTTTGTCATATAGTATAGGTCTCTAGATATGAACATGCAAGATACTGATATTGCAAAAAACAACAATATAGAGGATATCAAAGGTTTACAATAAAGAGTTTACTGGTTAAGTGTTATAAATGTTTGTCAAACCTGATAAAACAGCAGACTACATTTTTATTTATTTTAAAATGCAGCCAGTGACTAAATTTTCACTGTTACATTGTTGCAAAGTAGAGGCTGCAGAAAAATGTTTATTCTTTTAAGCTGTCTGACCCAGGTTATTTAGCTCGGTGGCCTTCACCAGGTTGGCATCGTTGTCTGTGGTGATACACGGTAGGGCTCCATCTATCACACCATTTATTACAGTTCAGGCAGTCTTTTGCGATATGTGTATTGCGCATGTTGGTATTGCGATGACAATAAATTAATTTTGACCCATCCACTGTTGTCGTCTCTCCTCAGCGGGCTGGTACTCGGCGACGTTACCATGATGATGGCATCTCAGATGAAGAGATTGATGGGAGGAGAATGTTTGACCTGGAGGAGAAAGTTCACAGTGACAGGTTCAGCTCTGACCGGATCCTTCATATGCAGGGCAAAGGTTAGTGTTAACAGTTTCATCATTATCAACACTTCACTGCTTCTACTATGATGTTTCAGTTTCAGCCATGCGTTAGGATTTATAAAATAGAAAAACTGAGACTGATGCAAAGACTTCACAGTGTGTCTTGGTCACATGTTGATGTGTATGTCTTTCAGACTTCACATATGAGTTCATCCAGAAAAGTGGGCTGAGGGACCCAATCCTCTTTGAGAAGCCTGAAGGACTGGGAATCAAGTAGGCATCTACTTTGTTATTCTAACCCTTAAACAGAGATACATACATATATATACCATATTTTCTGGACTATAAGTCGCACCAGCCAAAAAATGCATAATGAAGAAGATAAAGATATATAAGTCGCACTGGACAATACGTCACATTTTTGGGGGGGGTAGTTTATTTTATAAAATCTGAGACCAAGAACAGACTTTTCTTTTTTTGCAACTTTCTGTTTATTGTACCACTGTGTCATATAGAACATATATTACACACATTCCAGATGATACATGTTCTCTTTTCTCTATTTTAAATACAACTAGACATAGGATATAATAGAAACAATAATAACAGGTCAAGGAAACCACTTGTTTCCTTCAAACAATTCATGTACCACAACTTGTCTGTCCACTCCTTCATACATACTTCTAAGTGCAGACTTATTTTCTCTCACAATTGTTGGCCCACTTATCAATCCAGCTCTGCTATTATACAATACAATTCAGGACCAGTGCTTATGTGACAATTAGTCCAAGAAAAAAAAGAAAAGACAGTACTAGAAACAAAACAAGAAAAACACACCGTTAAATGAACAAGCCCAACAGGCTATAGAAGGTAACATACACACCAAAATGAACATAGGAAAAGTCAAACACCTGTAAAAATGGTATCCATAAATTAATTAAATGATGTGGTTATCACTGTTTGAGGATGTCCCGCATATTAATAGAAGCTCCCTGACACCCACGATTCAGTCAAACAGGAGCATGCAGGTGGGAGCGTGTGTGTGTGTGTGTGTGTGTGCGCACTGTGTGTGGAGAGAAAGCAGCTCTCTTCCCGCTTCCCCTTCCCCTATATCATAATGCGCATTAGTCACATTTGTACCAGTAAAATATTACTGACTTTGTTTTTATAATTCCTTACATTACTGAGGAGTAAAAAAAAAAAATTCTGTTCTTATTGGGTCTGGTTACTATGGTTTATGTTGGAACCGTTACTCTATTGACACCACGTTTCGGTACCCAACCCTAATAAACGATAGAGAAAAGCACTTGGAGAGCCCAGGGCCCACCAAGGCAGCTCACCGCCCCTACCCCACCCATCCCCTCTGATGACAGTCTGCAGCAGACAACAAACGTTCCATGATGCAACTGCACAGACTGCAAGTGTACGCAGGCTGTGCAAGTCTGCACAGTCTGCTTATTTTCAGTGTGAAAATAACAAACTTGTGAAATTACTGTATATATTTTAATATAAGTCACACTACCAGTCAAAACCATGAAAAAAGTGTGATTTATAGTGTGAAAAATACGGTACATGTTTTATATCTTAATAGGAGCCATATATCCTGGTGGAGATACAACTCATAGACCCAACATACAGGAAATATTTTTACAAATTATTTGTGCATGTTTTACCTAGATGTAACATCAAAGTAAATAAACACAGTCATTTCAGACACCTCATTTTCCACTTCTGCCTAAGAGTTAAACTTCTCCATTAGACGTAGTACCTGTTTACAGATAGCAGAGACTTGACATGTTCATTAACCTCTTGTTAATGTTCTGGACAGGATGCCTGATCCTGATTTCAGTGTCAATGATGTCAAGATGTTTGTTGGTAAGTTGTGTGAATGAAATCAAAGAGTAATGCATTAGTCATCACTTCAACAATGAATAGATTTCTATTCATTTGTTGTTTATTGACAGAATGACAGAGCTTTAACTCCTCCCCTCTCAGGCAGCAGACGCATGATCGATGTGATGGATGTGAGCACTCAGAAGGGGACAGAGATGTCCATGGCCCAGTGGACACGTTACTATGAGACTCCTCCATCTCAGAGAGACAAGCTCTATAACGTCATTAGCCTGGAGTTCAGCCACACTAAGTTAGAGAACCTGGTGAAGAGACCTTCCACAGTACGTACACACTGGAACACATTGAACCAAGTGATGTCAATGTGTACTACATTATATTAAGACATGTAAGTGTGTGTGTGTGTGTGTGTGTGTGTGTGTGTGTGTGTGTGGATCTGATTGACTGGGTGGACAACATGTGGCCTCGTCACCTAAAAGAGAGACAGAGAGACTCAACCAACTCTATCACAGACATGCAGTATCCCAAAGTACAGAAGTAAGAACTCTGTTCTCTGCTGTCATGACTCAGTTCAGCATGAAATGAAACATCCTTCCTGTTCAGTTGTGTGGAAACATTGCTGCTGTTGTGCTGTCTGCAGATACTGTCTGATGAGTGTGGAGGGCTGCTACACAGACTTTCATATTGACTTTGGAGGGACATCCGTGTGGTATCACATACTCAGAGGGAGCAAGGTGGGCTCATCAATCAAACATTATTTATATAGCATCTTTCATACAGACTAGTGTTGTTCAAATTATTATTTGACAAACTGATTTTTTTTTTTAATTAAAAAATAAATAAGAACAAAGACTGGAGACCAACACACACGATAAAATAAAAATTAGAGTAAAAATTAGGTTAAACAAAAGTAGAATTTAATGTTGAGTTGGACTAAAAACTAAACTAAACTGGGTTAAGAGGGAGATTAAAAGATAAAACAGAGTGGCAGCCAAAATTATCAGAACACCTGACACTTCTGAAAATATTGACCTTTTTTGCCTCCAAAACATGATTTATTTTCATAATGTTCATGAAGCATGCAGATGGTTACTCTGAGCACAACAAATATCAGATGAAATGAGTCTGTTTTGGTGTGTCCGTTTTATGGACAGTTCGACAAAACAACTGAAATGAAACATCTTAAATATGCCAAGTGTTCTGAGAATTTTGGCCCCCTCTGTAAATAGACGAAATGATATGAAGAAAATATAGAATGACAATAATAAGATGATGTAAAGTAAAGTAGACAAAGAAATAAAAATTGAAGAATGAAAACAAACACAATCAAATAAAATTTAAAGACTATAAACCTATTAAAATTTTAATCAAAAGCCAGAATAAACAAGTGTTTGAGTTTCCTTTAAAAATAATAATAGATTTCAGTTAAAATGATGCACCAAAAACTTTCCTCACTTAAACATCTAAAACCTGTGTAGATGTAATATTGCTCAGGGGTGCAGAGAGCTCGATGTGTTTTCTAATGGCAGTGGTGTATCATCAGGTGTTCTGGCTGATCCCCCCCACCCCTCAGAACCTAGAGCTGTATGAGAACTGGGTGCTGTCGGGAAAACAGGGAGACATTTTTCTGGGAGACCGAGCATCTGACTGCCAGAGAATTGAACTGAAGCAGGGCTGCACCTTCATCATACCCTCAGGTTAATATTAACACACACATACACACTGCCCAATACATGCTAAAAGATTTCAATAATGTAACAGGAAATGAATGTGTGTGTGTTCTTAGGGTGGATACATGCAGTCTACACACCTGTGGATTCTATGGTGTTTGGGGGGAACTTCCTTCACAGCTTCAACATTCCTACACAGCTTAACATCTGTAATATAGAGGATCGCACACGGGTTTGTACACATACACACTTACACACACACACTCTCTCTCTTATTAGTAAATGATAGGAAGTCATTGTTTTTCAAAGGGCTAATGAACCTCTTTTTTTTTCCCCTCTGCAGGTTCCAGTGAAGTTCCGTTACCCTTTCTACTACGAGATGTGCTGGTACGTGTTGGAGCGCTATGTCTTCAGCATCACCAAAACGTCCTACCTCACACCAGAGTTTCAGAAACATTCACTGGGCATCGGTATGTACAGGCAAAGATTTTTCTGATGTGGGTTTTTTAGAATGCAAATGGATGGAGGTGGATAATTCTTCTTTCTGTCAGGTCTGAAAAAGCCCTCCACCTCAGATCCAGCCAGTGAGCTGGTGAAGGAGGAGGAGGAGGAGGATGGTGTCGGTGATGAAGATGCTTCAGACCCTGATAAGGCAGCAGTTAAAGTTAATTTGACACCCTTAGAGCTGGAAGGGTTGTGGAACCTACTGGGTAAACTGGAGGCTCTGCCCTCCAACAAGAAGTGTGTCCCAGCAGGGATACACAACGCCCCTGCACTCATCACAAACATTAAGGTAGGTGTGTGCGTGTGTGTGTTTGTGTGTGTGTGTGAACGAGTTTTCCCCAACAAACCTTTCTAAATGGTGGTGTGATAAACTAATACTAACCCTGCAAAACACATGGAAATAGTAAATTCCCTGTCACAACTTAGCCCAATTTGGGGTATTGTCTTATTTAAACCAGGTTTAAACCAAGTTGGATGTTGGATTCAAATTACATAGGTATAACAATGATATATTCCTCATACATATTTTAACCTACTGTCCGGCAGGCACTTCTGAAGGAACATGCCAATGACAATCCCAAACTGTCCTACACAGGGAAACCCATCATCAAGTGGCCAAAGAGGGTAAGAAGCCATTATCAATGAACACAGTGAACAGTACTGATGATGAAATAAATGAATGAATGGCACCTTAGAGCACAAGTAAAATTTCTCTATGGCTCCTGTTTTACCTATCGTTTTTTTTCCTGCTCCTCTCCACCAGCCATCATGGTATCAGCCTCCTCCCCCTCCACCTCCTCCCCGTCCTAAGTTGGCCACCACTCCTGTTGTACCGCGGCCACAGAAGCCAGCCTCCTCCATGTCTGTGCTGAGGCGGCGCAGAGTCAGGTAACCAGGCCCAAAATGATTTAGGTGATCAAATGAGTTCTCACCAGTGTTCATCTATTGAAAGTATGTGTGTGTTTTACGTCTTGTGTGCAGGTGTAAGCGCTGTGAGGCCTGTATGAGAGCAGAGTGTGGAGACTGTAACTTCTGCAGAGACATGAAGAAGTTTGGAGGACCTGGAAAGCTCAAGCAGACGTGTGTGCTGCGACAGTGTCTCTCTGTAAGTGCCTTTGTTTGTGTCTGTTTAAAATGAGAACCCACAATGTCGATGAAACGATCTGCACAAACAAAAGCCCCTGCAGTCACACCCAACCCTTTGAGAGTGTTTAAACGAGAGAAATGTGAGAAAATGTTAATGCCTGTCTGAGAAAATAGTATAAAGTGTGTAGTGAGGGGTTTTACTGCCTTAAAACATTGATAATTGCAAAAAGTAAAGCTGACTACTTCGCAGATTCTGTCTATTGCAGGTTATTTTTGGAACGTACCTCCTGCGATAAACGAGAGACTACTGTATTATTTATTAACTGTATTAACATTTTCACTGGAAAAAATATTGAAAGTAAATGTGGTGTTACACACTGCAGTTGAAACTATAAAATGAAGTACATTACATTTCTTGCCACTGAAACTACTGTAAGTAAATATCTCAAAGAAACCATTCATCTCTTTAACTGACAAAGTGCAGTACAGTACAACTCACAGTGCAGCTTCACAAAGAAAGGATACACAAAAACCAAGTGAAAATAATGTTTTTCCTATTGTGTCACTATTTGAACACTGAACTGAAGAAACCACATGAAAATAAAATTTCTATGTGCCCAAGTAGGGGCATAATGATGCATTGTGAGTTGACTAAAAATCAATCCAAATAGGTAAAAAATGAATGGCAAATACAGAAAGTAGGTTACATTATCTCAAAAACACACTTATTTGACGTCAAACGCCACATCACAACATAGCCGATGGGCATGAGTCAGGATGCCGCATCCAAATCCAGTCACAGCACTTTAGCCGGGTGGTGGGGAAGTCCCTCAGCTCATACTCAAAACCACAGCAGCTCACTCCGCAGGATTTAATGAAGTAGCCTATGTAATCTATCTTATTCGTTTTAAGAGGAAAGTTTTGATTACTGTTTATTGAAAAAAACTATTTTAAATAAAATGGAATTATCTTACATTACATTGTGGATTATTACAATCCACAATTTTTCTTTTGTCTTTCTAAAACAACTTTTTTTTTTTTACTTTGCAAAATCAGCCTGCTGCTGCTGCGTTACAGTGCAGACACATGGTCAGGAACACTTTCAGAGTAATCTCATGGCCCCGCATCTTCATTTATATATTCTAAACCACAAAATAAACACAATATATTTGAGCTCTTGGTGCTCTATACTGAGAATAATTATGTCAAAGAAACAGCACATCCATTACACGTTGCACGCTCCAGTCCTGTTTGCAGATAATTACTGATTAACTTTTACTATTGAAGTAGGCTACCGGCATGTTAGCCTACATGGAGAAATAAAACAGTAAAGCAGTGATTTGATCATACAGGAAGTGTTGCAGACACTAGTTGCTGTGATGTTTTAGTTTTAAACTGAGCAGCAGCAGATGTTGATGCATAGTGTGTAAAAATCATTTTACACAGAGACAGGTCCGCTAACTTTGACGTCTTTTACATTATGATAGAGAAAGCTCCAGCATCTTTGTAATAATAAGGACCTATCTAAAGAAATCATCTCTTGGTGTCATCCTGCGCCAATTCTCAGCATGTCAGTCCGTGGTGAGAGGAGCACAGCTAAATAAATAATGATAAATTGTCTCCAGTTCTTTTTCATTAAAAAAAAAAAAAAACAGAGATTAAATCGAATCGTGAACAAAAAATCATGAATCGAATCGTGAGTTGAGTGAATCGTTACATCCCTAGTGCACAGCACAGATATAGTGATTCATGTTTAGACGTCTTGTGACTACAGTACAACTTCTGTACCTCCACTCCGGTAGATAACGCATTAAAGGGATAATGTGTAAAGGCACGCTAACTGACTGCGGTACCCGTTTATGTCTGAGGCGGCGATAGTGTAACATACTGTTGAAGCCGTCTTCAGTGCAGCCCGGAACAGCTCGCAGTGTCGTTTTACAGACGTTTTGAACATTCCTGCTCCTTTCAGTTCTCCTACCTGACCTGCACTTCACTGTAGAACCTGAACAGAACTCTGTGGAGGACGGGGAAGAGCAGGGAGTGAAAGCACAGCGTATGTGTGTGTCTTCTTCTGCTGTTCTGTGCTGCACTGCAGAAAAAAATGACACAAATACTACACATTGTCCCTTTTTAATAACCTTTACAAAAGAACTGAGACATTTAACTCCCACAGTAATAAAGTCGGGAAAATGTTTATCTGTCTTTTAGAAAGGTAAATAGGAGCTAAAGCACTAATATTAGACACATATCACTTGGCTATGCTGCAGCAGTCTGGGGTGATTAATAAGACTGTGGGGTGAACGTGCTAACTCAACAGCATGTCTGCAGACCGGGAGGTAGCAGATCTGAGCTCCTAAAGCACACTGTTTTCACCTACGCTACAGAGTTGGAATTTGGGAGGTAGCGAGAAATTGTTTGAATGTTTAAACACCAACCCTTAAACGTATTTATTTATGCCATACATTTTAGTTACATTTTTACTGAAATAAATCCACATTTATCTATAAAATGTACTGCATTAGATAATCATTGCTAATGTTACTTTTAATTTAAAAATTTTAAAAAGCATTTTATGTGCATTCCTGTTAATTCAGGGTCACATTAGGAAATGTTTGGTTAAAAGAAATGTGCGTAGGGTAATTGTACAACTGTCATGCTTCATGCACTTTATTTTTTTATCATTTAAGTTAGTCTGGGGGTTAATAACACATTTTACTGTTGTGACAAACTCAGAACAGATATTTATAATTGACCTTTCACAAAAGCCCCACCCACCTTACTTGCTGTTGCTTGCCCAACAAGCTTTGTGCCAACAATGTCTTGACCAGAAGTATGTTGATGTGTTTCAGTGACTCTTTTTGGGGAAATACCTGTACAATATCCTCCAGATCAAGGCAACAGGGGTTACAATATGCAGATGATGATATATTAGAAATAAAATATTGAAGTAAGCAACAAAGGGGGCATTATGACAATCGAGATTAAAGCATACTTGTCAATAGCAAAATCTTAGAAACCACATGATCTCTACCTCAAATGCAACGAGCACAGCCTTGTGGACCAGTCATGCTCTTGCACTGCCGGGTAGGTTCTCTTATATTAGCTTAGTATTATTAAAATATGTTTATCTGTGTCCTCATCCTCCTTAACCCTATATGAGTGTTACTACTTCTAATGGGGATCCTAATAAAACATTCAAACTAGTTTGGGGGTAGGCTATCCATTCACAAAATGCTACGTGGTAGATGAAAACAAAATACGTTTAAATTTCCTTTGACTAAAACTTTGACGAAAAAAGTGACAAAACATAACATTGGACAGCTATAGTGTTAGCCCAGCCTAGTCCTAGCCTAGCTTTATTTTCCTGACATTTAGCTGGGAGTGAGGTCTTCCACACTGTTTGATCCATTGTAGACACTGCTCCTGTTGTGTTTTGGGAAAGAACATGACTCCCGCAGCCAAACTCATGGGGTACCCACTGTGAGACTTGGGCACATTTTGCTTGTCAGAGGTCCACAGCTTGTTGGACCTTGTTTACTAGTCATGGTTGCTAGGATGTATGATTGGACAATGACTGTTTGGGGGCGGGGTATTGCAAAAGGTCATTTGACTATAATATAATTTGTAAATGTGTCTGATATGTATGATATATGTTTACCTCTTCCAGCCGGGACTTCCTCTGTCTGCAGTGTGCGAGATCTGCAAGGAGCCCAACCAGGAGGAAACTGGAGACCCCTCCCTCACTCTGATGGAATGTTCCAACTGTGCACAGATTGTCCACCCTGCCTGCCTCACGGTACACACACAAGGGCTGCATGCTGTATTGGAGCCAAATATATGTCCATACAATATGATTATGGTTTTACAGTTGTTTGAAATTTAAAGTGTAGCAACTGTGGCCACTTTGAGAATAAGGCTGCTCAATTATTTCGGTTTTGATCGGGATCATAATTTTCTACCCAAATGATCTCTGAAATTCACAGATGAAGAGGTTGGTGTGGATGAACAGTGTTCATGTTTGTCTTTGCAGGTTCAGGGTGAAGGAGTGGTTAATAAAGACCTGCCCAGCTGTTGGGAGTGCCCAAAGTGTGTCCAAGGCCTTACTGACCCAGAGGTATACAACCTTCTCTTAAAAACACTAACATCCACACAGCTTTAGACAGTGCACACACCTGCGCTCTCTCCTGCACTCAGTCCATCACGTCGGCGTTCACATACACTTGGTTCCAGTGTGTCAAAGCTAATGGGTATTGTGTGTCTCCTGTCTGTTTGTGTTTCATTATGTGATTCTTTTTGTTTGGTTTTGGTTGCTTTATTATTTCTTTTTGGTTTCTATTCATTTAACTGCGTCAGTCATCAGGCAGCGATGAATCGTTGGCTGCCGGCCACCAGCAGCACATCCGTCCCCACGGCCCCCTGGTCCTCAGGCTGGGCCCCGGGCCCTCTGCTACAATAGGGGGTCCTATGGGCTCCCAGCACGATGGGGAGGTGGTCCGCTGTGGTTTCTTCCCTCCTCCTCCTCCTCTTCCTTCCTGCTCTTCCACCTCCTCAGCGTCACTTCTATTGGTGGCGGCCCCTCTGCCTTCTCAGCCAATCAGCTCGAGACTGGTGAGAGGTGCCGCCTACTCTATACATCCACCCGACTTTCGCGCTCATTCCATCTGTTTTTTTCCTTTCCATTTTTCAAGAGAAGAGACACACCTCCTGTTGAAATGATCTGTGTTCAGATGGTTTATACAGGAGCGATGCCTCCTGTCTCGATGCTGCTCTTTTACTTTCTTCATATTTTCTCAATGATTTCCTCATGGCTCATCAAAATGGACAGCTTGCTTTTAGATACGTTTAATCAAGTCCCTAAAATAATGAATAATCCTTTATTAGTAGGGGTGGGTGAAAATTACGATACAGCGATATATTGTGATACTTTACTGCCCATTATGATATTGATTTTTTCAACTCCAAATATCAATATTTTATTAGAATAATGATTCATGATTAGATGCGTTATGAATATAGTGGTACAACTTCCATACCTCCACTCCAGTAGATGGCATGGAAGAGCCACTCTGTTGTGCAGCACATACATTTCTGCATTAGAGCTATAACATGTTGGACTAAATACATTGTGGAAAGTATTTCGCCTAAAAGGAAACAGATTTCATATTTCACTAGCATGGATTCTCCGCTACCTGCGGATTTGTCAGCGGAGCCACAGCACTGGGATGCGCTTGTGCCTTGTCGACTGTGTGTGTGTGTGTGTGTGTGTGTGTGTGTGTGTGTGTGTGTGTGTGTTTTTTACACCCCTGGCAAGATGGCAGAGAGGAGAGTTTTTGACTCATGGAAGCACACGCATTATTTTTAGTTAGCCAGCGAAGGGACAAGAACATAATGGTAAAATGCCCCTGTGTGTGGGTGAAAACCTTCTTTCAACTGCCAGAAATTCAACTTTGAATTTAAAAAAAACATCCCACATCAAAGCTCCACTACTACTACCTCTACTTATGCACTTGGGAAAATTAAATAGCCTACAGTCATGTTGAAATTCCTTACCTATAGCTTATTGTTTGGTGCTCATATGTTCTATGATCAAACATAATGTTAAATAAAACGTGAATATTGCTGACGGTCTTTCCTTACCCTGGACTACTGAGCTTACCCAAGTGATATGCTTCTAATTGGGGCTGGGCAATATGGGCTTTTACTAATATCCCAATATTTTTAGGCTGTGTCACAATACACAATATATATCTTGATATTTTGCCTTAGCCTTGCTGCTCCTGCCTTGATGACATCCTTTTCAGAAGTTTCTATTTGCCAGTGACTTTATATTTTATTTTATAAATATTACTTTTTAATTTCTGCTCATTCTTTTTGACCAGAAAAAATAAAGTTTCTATTTTAAATAATTAGCAGTTCCGTTCCTAGTTGATTTAATTATATTAAAAAAACAGTGAGGAATGTGGACAGTGAAGGTTGACACGTTGAACAGACTCTCAGAATGGCGCATCAGGAAGCTAGTGGAGGCTAACTTTCGACGCCGTTAAGAGATCTCTACTGCTACATACAGCTGCATCCTGAGCTGCATGCTGCCAGGTGTATGATGTTGCACTCACCACAGAATGTGATGTACGTAACTAGGTGCGCTTGTTTATAGCTCTGTGCGGAGAGATGGGAACGAGTGAGACTATTCAATGCCTGTGACCAAAAAAACTGGGTGACAATTTAATACTCGAGTATTCACAATATAGTCATTTTCTATATCCCGCAGAGGACAAGTGTATATCCGATACATCGCCCAGCCCTCCTTCTAATATTAGCGCTTTAGCTCCTATTTACCTCTGCTTTCAAAAAGACAGTCTCCATTCATCACAAATACATTTTCCCAAATTTATCACTGTGGAAGTAAATTAATGAAATGTCTCAGTACTATTGTAATGACGCGTTTCCTTGCTATCTATGCCCTCAGAAAATAAGAAATAACAGGACAACACTGCTCTTCTGCGTTATCTACCGGAGTGGAGGTATAGAAGTTGTAATGTAGTCACAAGATGTCTAAACATGAATCACTATATCTATACTGCACACATAGGCATTTTATTTGTATATGGCTTCTTCAGTTCAGTGTTTAAACGGTGACACAATAGGAAAAACATTACTGTCCGAGTGGAGTGACAGCATCACGGCGCGAGGCCGTATTGTAATTGTAAGGATTATTTTCACTCGTTTTTGTGTAGTGTCACTCAGGTACTCTATACTTTCTTTTTGAAGCTGCACTGTGAGTTGTACTGCCAGTTCCAATGATTTCAGTTTGTTGGTCAGTTAAAGAGATGAATGGTTACTTTGAGATACTTACTTACAGTAGTTTCAGTGGCAAGAAATGTAATGTGCTTCATTTTATAGTTTCAACTGCAGTGTGTAACACCACATTTACTTTCAATATTTTTTCCAGTGAAAATGTTAATACAGTTAATAATACAAAATAATGAAATAATAAAATAGAAAGGCTGCTTTGAATGAAATAGTTTTGACTCCATTTGTCCTCTGATCAGTATCATCTGATGTACATATATAGAAACTTGTTTTCATCTCTCTTTGCCAAATCGTAATATCGTGATACATATCGTATTGTGATGCATATCGTATCGTGAGGTTGTTGCCAATACCCTCCCCTATTTGTTAGTGATGTGCAGGAAAGAGGTAGAGAAGCTGTAGGTCAGTGGTCCTTTAATCCCTGGATGTCCTACTGTTGTAACACTTTTCACTGTGCGCTCGCCCTGCATCACTGCAGTGGTTGACTATCACCTGTCAGCAGGGAGAGCATGTTGTCCAGTAGTTATGTTTGTGCTCCTTCTCTTGAGTGGTGCATTGCTCCCAGTGTAAAGGGAAGAAAAGGGCTACATGGATTTCTCATCCTTGTTGAGCCAGAATGAATCCTACATGAAGAGGATGGAGATGTACTGTAAAAACCAAGTCTGTGATACACTGTACCATGCCAACACACAAACATTTCAACATGATCAATAATAGAAGTTAAAGAAATATGTAACTATATATAACTGCGTTACACATTAACCACATTTCTATGAAAAGCGTCTCCTTTCGTTATTTCTGTATATAAATGACTTCAATTTGTGATGAGTTGTAATGACCACTGCAAGATTTTGAGCAATGAATTTTGAGACATTTTAAAATTAGTTTGGTTTCAGAACACTTGAATAATAATAATAATAATTACAAGTCTAAAATTAATAAGAGAGAAAAATCATTTGTATTTCATTTATTAAAGGAGAACTCTGGCCCTTTTTGACCCCTGTATCATTTTCCTGAGGGTCACTCAGTGTTGGGCGAAGCAAAAACGCACAAGCACCTGGCTCATGTACCACAGGTATGGTTTGGAATGGTTTTCTAAGTGTATTTAGAGGCCTAATGTGGTTAAAACATTTGCTGCCATAGTTATCTAGCTATCCCAAAGCTCTGGGTAGCAACAGTTTGGTCGCTTCATTTTTAACCGTGTTTTTTTGCTTCCACTAACACTGGCAGTAAAGTGATATAGGGGTCAGAAATGGCCAGAGTTATCCTTCAAAAATAACAAACTTGTCTTTGTATCTTTTAGAATAATTTTCACACTTACTGAACTTTATTTTCACTGATGGTGAGGAGAAGTACCAGCATGCTTCACTTCAGGGCAAACTCTTCCTGTAATGAGTGGAGAATGCATGTTGCCATGACTGCCAACGGAAACTTGGGTGGAGTTTTTGCATTAAAGTTTCCACTGTAAAAACAATGTAAATAGTGATGTCAGAACATTAATGAAAGCCGTGCATCTTTGAGAAGAAGAATCTGACATGTCAATTTTTTAGTCACTTCTGAGATGTTTCCTCTCTTCCTCCAGCAGTCTAGAGACAAAGGTGAAGGCCTTCCAGTGGTAAGTTAGCATTGTGAGGTTATTTCTCAATATTTTTTTTTTGATGGAAGGATTCTGATAATTTACTACTTTCCAACTCACTCCTTTCTCCCTATCTTTTGTCTTCTATCACTCTCCATCCTCCCATCCTTTCGCTGCACATGTTCCTGCATTTCCAGAAACGGAAAGCTTCCTCCCTGCTGGATGCTCGCATGGCTAAGATCTACAGACGACAGAGACACAGCCGTGATGGAGATGACTCTGCCAGCGATGATGATGATGAAGGTTTGAAGCACTTTTCTCTCCCTACTGCCTGTTACTGATACTCTGTAACTGATAATCACCAAACTCTTCGATCGCCTCATTCTGGTTCCATGTGTGCAGCTTCTCAAAGAAGGAAGATGTCACTACAGGCTCGAGGAGGGGGGCACTCTTCTAGGAGGGGTTTTGCTGCCAACAGGAGAGCCCTGCTGAGAGGAGGCTCCGCCCACAGAGGGAACAGAGGAGGACTGATGACTCCTGGCTCCTCCTCCGTGAAGCGTGGGATGGGCATGAGGGACAGTGGGGGGAGACGGGGGAGAGGAGTGAGACTGAGGGGGGGCTCCAGGGTGCAGCGCAGAGGAGACTCATCCGAGGAGTCGGACGATGACGATGACGAAGAAGAGGATGATGACGACGACAGTGAAGATGGTGACAAAGAGGAACGTCATCGCCAACGCAGGAGGAGGAGAAGGACTGATGATGATGACGATGATGATGATGACGACGATGAAGATGAGGACAGCGAGGGGCAGGAGTTTGACCCAGAGGAGGAAGAGATGGACACTTTAGAAGATGAGGAGGAAGAAGAGGAGGAGGAGGAAGGACGCTGGGATTCAGACCCAGAACCTCCAGTGCTGCTAGTGTCTGACCTGAATGATGACCTGCTGAGTGGCTCCTACCTCACTGTGACTCTACAGCGCCCTCACAAGGCCAAGAGGCAATCTGGTAAGAGTGTTAAAACAAATGTAAAAAAATGTAAAACCTGTAAAATATGTTCCACTGTCAAGTAAAGGCCAACAGAGGTTTGTTGTCCCTTCACAGGCTCCATAGTTCCAAAGCTGGAGGCAGCCATGGGTCCGAGGACAGCGGCAGTGAGTGCAGGGGGTCAGCAGGGGTTCATCCAGAGGAAGACTGCTCTGTCCAAATCTTCACGCCTCAAGAGTGGTGACTCCACAGCTGACATCCAAACCCCACGAGGACCTGGAAGGTATAGTACAGTATCAGTGTCAGTATCACACGTTCACATGCACTGCAAGGAGAAACTGTCCAAACTTGTAAAGAGAATGCTGGTTCTCACTGTCAACATGGCCCATGTACAGACCACACACTAAACAAAGGATGTAGCCTCCGAGATGTCATTGACACAAGCATTAGGGTTGGTTAATCGGTCTGATTTGCCTTTTCAATTTGATTACAATTATTGGGATCCCGATTTGATTACTAACCAATTTTCGATTATTAATGATTCTCAATCACTGATTATTAATTTTCCATTTGACAACAAGTTGGGACATTTCTTCTCTTTTTATTGAGCAACAACTCAAAACAGGTGCTGTGTGGTGTATTTGTGACTACACAATGAAAAAAGCCTATTATTAGTAGCCTACATAGGAATTATGTTTTTAAATGATCTACTGGTAAATTAGAGATTAATAAAAAAAAAACTTGTTTTCTGTGCTGTAGTTAAAATAGATTTCACCTTGATTAAAAAAACAAAATATTTGCCTTTGCAATCAACTTTAAGCCTTTTGCTTACCAAGTAGAGTTTGCTTTTGTTCCAGTACATGACTTGCTATGGTGCTGCATAGATACTTCTGATTCAATCCAACAGTGTTTCTGTCTGTCTGTCCACACTGTCGCTGCACAGTCACACACATGCTCGTTCCCTCTCGACATACGACTGTGACCAACCAAAATAAATCTGCATGATTTCCACTCACTCACTCTGACCGCTACACGCACTTGCGTAATTGGGCACATGCATGTGACGTAACTTGTTGACCACTGGATCACTTTCACAAAATAAAATAATGCAAAAAATAATCAATTTTTGACAATTTAATAATCTCTTCATACTCGTCCATAATATAATTGCGATTAATTGTTAATGGATTTTTTTTCACCATCCCTAATAAGCATTGTGACAATTGCCATTTTGTTTTTTAGTTTTGTGTACCAGAGAGTGGCGCTGATGTAATGCTATTGTTAGCTGCTAGCTGGGTTAGTGTGGTGGATTTACAGTCTATGATTAACTGTCATATTGCTCATGCTAATTTTGGGTAGCGAAAAAACTTCAAACCAGATGTACTTATCAAGAAAATGTGAACCACTGACTCTTCAGAGGGTTGTTGAGTAGACTTTTTAGATCAGTGTTTCTCAAGTCTTTTTCACTTGAAGGACCCCTAAATTGACACAAATTAATAAGTGTATTATTTAGCCCAGCAAACACAGTGTTCAGAGAGGACCAGTCTCGTTCAGTATTGTTATCACAAAAGGATCTTTAATTCATTAAACGATGAATAAACACAGGCGCCCCAGAGTGTGTTGAGGTTGATTGTGCACACATTCCACCAAGCAGCTTGCACATGTAGTGGTATTTCCACTCTGTGGTACCTAGGCTGCACTGATGATAACATTGCCAAATTCCCTGGGTAAGTAAAATGGACGCATCAACAGACATGGCACCTCCATGTCCGGATCATTTACAGTTTCTCTGATGGAGAATTGTCTGCACTAGCTGTCCACCTGCAAGCAGGGAAACCATCCAGCTGTACTGTAATGACCTTTTGTGAGATGATGGTGAAGTTTATTGTGAACACTAATGTTAGCGGAGCAGCTGAGGTCTGTTCATGGCTGCTTCGCTGACATGACACATTAATTACTAATTAGCATTTTATGTGGCCGGCTGTGTTATAGGCCACGCCTTCGGGGGAACCATGGTGACCGAGGCGCTAGGGATCGATCCGTGTCTTCCACAGAGGAAGAGGATGCTGCCACCACTGCTGCATCCTCCACTCTGTCTCCTCCGTCCCTGTTGTCCCTGCCCTCTTTTAAAGATGTGGGCAATGAGAGAGGAGGGGAGAAGGAGGTCTGGGTGTCTGTGTTCAGATACCTCAACAGAGCTGAGCTGCTGGCCTGTATGACTGTCTGCAAGGCGTGGTACAAATGGTATGTAAGCTTCCATATTCATGTTTTTTGCAGTGGAGGAGCACAGAATGAGGTAGTGATGCAGCGTGTGTGTGTGCGTGTGTGTGTGTGTGTGTGTGTGTGTGTGTGTGTGTGTGTGTGTGTGTGTGTGTGTGTGTGTGTAGGAGCTGTGACAAACGTCTGTGGAGCCACATGGACGTGAGCCGCTGCAGTCCACTCAGTAACCAGGCCCTGGCAGGGATTGTCAAACGGCAGCCTATCTCTCTGGACCTGTCCTGGACCCCCCTGGCCAAGAGGCAGCTCAACTGTCTGCTCACCAGGCTCCCAGGTGGCCACACACACACACACACCACACCTTTTTTTACCTAACCTAATTTCATTCCTCTAAGTTTTTAAATCTTTTTAAATTTCTAATATATTGTGTGCATCTTTTTGTCATGTCTTTGTTTATCAAAATAAACTTGTATTTTTTACAACACATGACAATAAACTTGTTAAATCTTAACTCCAGGTCTCAGGGAGTTGAGGTTGACCGGTCTGTCCTGGTCCTGTCTGTCAGCAATGGTTTCTCCCACTCTGCCCTACCTGCGACTGCTGGACCTGCGCTGGTGTGAAGGCCTCAGAGACGCCCAAATTAAAGAGCTCATGACCCCAACTGGTCAGTAACTGCAGAGATGTGCAGACCCACAGCTATGATAACTTCATCGGTCCTCGCCAGATCATCCTTTCCTCCTTCCTGTCTGTCCCCGCAGGTTCCGAATCATCTCGCAGCAGACTGAGGAACATGGTGACGCTGCGTCTGTCCGGTCTGGACATCAGCGAGTCCACTCTGAGGCTGCTGCAGCGCCACATGCCCCAGCTGGAGAGGCTGGACCTGGCTCACTGCAAAGACATAACAGACTCCTCCATTGCTCTGCTGGCAGCAGCAGGGACACACACTCGCAACAATCTCACTGAGCTCACACTGGCAGGTCAGTGAGCGCAGCTGCCCTCCCAAAGAGACAGTCTTATTAATGAGTGCAGGGTACAAGTTAAAGTACAGTTTGTGTTGGTCCACTGAGGCTTTATTCTCTTTCCTTATTTAATTCAGATTCTTTATTCTTTGGACACAAAGACGTCCCAGTTCATTAATAAATATTAAAAGAAGGAAGTATAAATATGAAAAAAATAATTCCAGTAGAAGAAAAGTAAATTACCAAAAATTGGTTTAATATCTTTTCAGATATAAACTTTAGAGCAGTGGTCTCCAACCCTGCTGCTGGAGCGCTGCTGCCCTGCATGTTTTAGGTATCTCCTCACTCTAACACTCCTGATTCTGATCATTAACTCGTTATCAAACCCATCGTCGAGCTTTAGCTGCTTGAAAATTTAGAATCAGAAGTGTTAGAGTGGGGAGATACCTAAAACATGCAGGGCAGCAGCTCCTCAGGAAGAGGCTTTTTCTGCCTGTACATGGAGTGCAGTTTTCTAGTGCTGTCCTAATCATTATGACCACTCAAGGTGCATCTACACTATATGTCTACATTCACTCACACATACACTGATGACAGGGGTTACCACGCATGAACTAACCGTTCATACACATTCACACACTATTCATTTTGGAGTTGTCTTACCCATGGACACATCGACATGTGGACTGGAGGAGCTGGGAATCAAACTACTAATCTTCCAATTGGTGGACAAGCATTCGGTCTCCTGAGCCATAGCCGCCCCTACCACATCTTTTATGATTTATGGTGCCACTAACAGTGACATACATAATCTAGTACCAACTGGATGATTCCTTTTATTGATGAATAACTTAATAACTTGTCCCTTATGCTGAATTATCAATATGTAACCATGGAGACAGTGTGAAAGCATCAAAAAGAAAGCATTGAGGCTTCTTATTAATTTAATAATTAATCAAAAAAGGCAGATTTCAACTTGTCAATGACCACAATAATGGGTTTTCACTCTTTTTTTTTTTTTTTTTTTTAAGAAATGTTCATTATTGACTACAGCTGTTAGAATTGAGCAGTCAGGGCTGAGCAGTAGTGATAGATTTAGCAGTAATGAATGTTTGCTCTCTAGCTGTTTTCAGACTGGCAAGCCCAGTGCCAGTGCTGGTTCCTGCACCAGTTACACTAGGAACTGAAGTGCTTGCCTGAAAACGGCCCACGTTCATACTAATATGCGTGGCCACGATGCGTCATCAGCAGAGGGCGTTGTTGTCATGGTTCGCTTAGAAAAAACAAGTTTTACTTGGTGCCAGATTTTTGGCGTGAACACGTCAGCCGGTTCAAGATTAGGTGCTGGAACCAGCACCAGCAAGGTTCTCTGTCAGTCTGAAAATGCTATCTGTTCTGCTTTGAATGAAACAAAGAGCAACTCGTGACCTCTGTGTGTCTATATCTCTGCAGGATGTAGTCAGCTGACAGACTGCTGTCTGTCCTACCTGAAGCGTCTTTCCTCTCTCACTCTGCTGGACCTCAGAGGCTGTAAGGGTATCAGCAGGCGAGCCTGTGACACCTTCATCTCTGACCTGTCCCACATCGCCCTCTACTGTATGATGGAGGAGAAGCTCATCCAGCGCCTGGACTAACGAACATTGTTACATGGTCAACTGTAACAGAGGACAATAAAAAAAGCTCTGGGCCCGTATTTATCAAGCTTCTTAGAGTGCCATTTTACTCTAAAGTTCATAATACCTCCATTAATAAGTCTCCTCCTTTCACTAGTTGGGTTTTGTTTTCGATTTCATGTTGTTTCAGCTTGGTGAACTGTGGCTGCAGGATACATAGAACCACACACCAGTGAATTGGAAAGATAAGGAAACATATATTTTGATTTATTGCCAGTATATATGTTTTGTATTGTCAAAATATACACTCCCATTACCCGTTTAACTAAGATATTTTTGAGTAAGATCACGCAGTAACATATCTTGGTACCACTCAGTAATTAATGATCTGACATTTAACATCAGCGTGTCATTGTGTGTGTGACTACATGCACTTTAATAATTAAATTAAGACTTTAATGACTCTGAAGCCAAAATGTGCTTGGTAACAGTTACAGGAAATGAACATCCATCAAACATGCGGTTCACACAATACAAATACAAAACATTTAAAAAACTCATAGGAAATGTTTTATACTTGTTTTCTATCATATGACTAAAGATCCTATGTCCATGACATTTGTTGAGGCATTTATGAAACATTTAATAATAACATGTCACCACGGTAACAGTTACAAATGCTTTCTATTAATGAAAAAGGTTCAGTTACATAAAGTGTTTTCATAATGAAAGAAAAATTCACAAATCACTTTATTTTAGCACATAGTTTTCATCATACATTAACTACAGATACAGTTAAAGCTGAGTGTTAACGGAGTCCCTACAAAGTATCAAAGTGTGTAAACATCATTATGAATGTAATAACTTAATATGATAGGATATTTAAAATACTGGAGCACATAAAAACTAAAAACTGCAACTGATCAGTGATCGTAGTGAACGCTCTGTCGTAATTCAGTTCTGAGAGTGACACTTAAGATTCAGTCTTCCACTTCACTGAAAGTGTGAGTAAGACTTGATAA
The DNA here is from genome assembly GCA_024605115.1 of Rastrelliger brachysoma. NCBI lineage: Eukaryota > Metazoa > Chordata > Actinopteri > Scombriformes > Scombridae > Rastrelliger > Rastrelliger brachysoma. Next base: position 41,073 of record JANJYP010204822.1, read on the forward strand.
CTAACTTTTAGGTGCAGCTTTCAGCGGAGAATTTTTTTACTCCTAAGTCAACTCTTAGCAGGGTTCTAAGGAGTAATTCTAAGAAGCTTGATAAATACGGGCCCATATGGTCAAACTGGTGTGCAAGAGGAAGAGAAGCAAACCTGTAGAT
>JANJYP010205009.1:0-14598 GCA_024605115.1 Rastrelliger brachysoma
TATGTGTGTGTGTGTGTGTGTATTATGTGTTGGCTTTTATACGCAGCAGTGCATTAAATATGTAAAGTGGGAATTTTCTGATGTTGTTTTTGAAGAGACTTCGGGTGACTCACAGACCTGATTGATTTAGCTGATGTGATGACTCATGACTCATGGGTTCAGTCTAATATCTTCAAGCAACATTGGGGTGGAATGACTAATAAATGAATATTAAATTGATAAATAGAAGTTAATACGCAAGAAGCTGAATCAACGCATAAAAATTTTTTCATTTGGAACAGTTTGTGTGTGTTTTATCTCTGCTCTCCTATTATGTTACATGAATCCCTCCGGGGAGGCAAGTTTAGAGGTCTTTGTAANACAGAAAATTACCTGATTGATGACATTTTTGCTCAGAGACAAAATAACACCCTTTACGAGATACTGTCACAAATAGAGAAGTGGTGAAAAAAAAATGGGAGGGACTAAGATGAAACTGAGGAATAGAAAGTGACGAAGGGAACATTGTGACAAGCTCCCTAGTGGACACGGTGTGTAATATTGTAATTTCCTCTCTGCTGCTCGTCATGAAGCTGAATCACTGACTGAAAAACAAGAAAAAGGAGGCATCGAAAGGGAGCAGTGATGAATAGGCAGAGGAAAAAGCAGACACCTTGTTTCACAACACATATACTAAGTAGATTAAATGTGGTCATTATATAATAAATGTTTTCTTTTTATTTTTGTGGGATATTTGTGTAGATCGTGGCATTACTGTTTGTAGGAATATCAATATTCATTTTACATTGGTTTGAAAAAAATTGCTGTTGTTTGCCAGTGGGTGTTTTAAGTTTCTGCCAGGCTTCAGTCAACAACTTCCAGATGACTCCACCTCATATCCTTCTGCTTTTGAACTTCTTCTTTGTCATCACTGACCCCAGTTTAACCCTTTCACCAAGCTCAGCTTCCTCCTTTTCTCAAAGCTGGGCTGATGGGGCAACAGCTCCACGTTCATCCTATTAACATTTCAAAGTCTCTAATAGTAAGACCCAAAACCCCAACTTCTTCTCGTGGAATATGTACATATAATATGAATGTCTGAATGTGAGCCATATGTTTTAATAGATTCCTCTTATATAGAACCACACATTTGCTTATACTCCTACTCAGGGCTGTGGTTCCCCACATACAGTTGAGCTAATCATACAGCATTGGCAAGACTGTGTATTAGACAGTAACCTGTGCTTGTTCATTTGACTCTTTGATGTGTGTGTGTGTGTGTGTGCGTGCGTGTGTGTGTGTGCGCGCGCAGCGCTGTTATGTGGATGTTACTCTCAGCTATCAGTGCTCTCAGAAGCAGTTGTCTGATGTGGTGAATTACGTGCACTTGATTGAAGCTCCCTCTTTGTTTTGTTTGTTTGCTTGCCACTCAAGTACACACACACACACACACACACACACACACATACACACACACATGTCTGTTTGTTAAACTCATCAGCTTTATTGTTTGCATTGAGGGGTGATTACGTTTTGTGTGCCTGTACACACTCTATCACTGATTTGTGTTTGTTTTTGTGTGTGTGCGTGGCCAGGTGTGCTCCAGGCTTCCTGGGTGAATACTGCCACCATAAGGACCCATGTCATCCTGGTTACTGCTTGAATGGGGGGAACTGTTCTGTGTCTATGTCAGCTGGTGTACCTGTACCAGGCAGCGCCAGCTGCACCTGCCCTCTTGGCTACACCGGACTGCGCTGCAAAACTCAACAGAACTCCACATGCTACCCCAACAACCCCTGTGCCAACCGAGGTGTCTGCACCCTGCTGTCCCTCGACAAATACACATGCGAGTGTGCCAGAGGGTGGACAGGTGAGATACTTCATGAATTCCAGTTTGCCCTGAGGGAAGTCTGTGTTCAAAATCTTATCTGACCTATCTCATGTTTGAACACATTTAATGCAACTATATTTGCTAACAGTGCTGTAAATAGTTGTTATTTGTACAAAATATTTTTTCATCACCGTTCCTAAGCAGGTCATTTTCTAATCGTGTTAGCTATCTGAGAAGTCTCTGCCAAGAAGGTTACTCTTCAGTTTTTGGTCCTGCTTGTTAATTGCAGAATATATCAAAAATCAACAAAAGAGATGCATGAAATGTAGTTAAATGTTCAAATGTTCATGACATGACATGATGTGGCTTTTTATTTTTAGATATTGCTATGTTTTTGCAGGTTTCTCTTGAATAACTATACTTAGTGATTCATTAAATCAGATCTGGCACAGATATTCAGTAATGCTTGCCTCAATATGACTCTTTTCACGATCCAGAAGGTGATTAAAAATGTTGGTTACAGGTCTAATTTGTTTGTAAAGTCTCATGGCATGATAATGTTTTTTGATTATCAGAAATGACAACCTGTCATTTCATGTTGTTTCCTTCTAGTATCAGTACTGTATTTATCCATCGGAGACTACATTCAGAAAAATGGGTCATGGGAAAGCTTTAGTACCAACGCTCTGTTGTTTGTCCACTTCTTTCTATTCAGGACCACGGTGTGAGCATGAGGACAGCTGTGTCTCTAGCCCCTGTGCCAATGGTGGCAAATGCAGCTCTCTGTCAGGCAGCACCTACACATGTTCCTGTCCGCCTGGCTACACAGGTCTTCGCTGCCTCAATGATACAAATGAATGTGCAGCCACACCCTCTATATGCCAGAATGAAGGAGAGTGTGTCAACACCCCTGGCTCTTACAAGTGAGAATCTAATTTATAATATATAACCACATTTGAAATATTATTAGACTACTAATAAATAATACTAATAATAAAATTTTTGAAAACACAACTGGGTGCTTCATCAAGTTTAAGACTGAATGAAATGACATTGATTTTTATTATTTATACAGGTGCATTTGTACCCCGGGATTTACGGGCAGACACTGTGAAAGCTCATACATCCCTTGCTCACCTTCACCATGTCTAAATGGAGGCACCTGCCAGAATTCTGAAACTAGCTACTCCTGCCACTGTCTTCCAGGTACTTTTCATACTAATTTTTAATGTGGATATCATTATAAGCTGATATCTAATGTAAGCAGTGAACTATACAACACACACCAACAGACATTTGGATGTCTTTGTTGTATGGTGAGAAAATAAAAAAGAAACAAAGCTGGATGGTACCAAAGAGAAATTGAAATTTAAGGGAAATGGTTTGAATGCAGTGAGCAACAATGCGTGACACTGTAACTGGTATTTATCTACAAATGAGTGTAGCTTTGAACTTCTTTATTGTTACATTATATTGTTTGGGGTGCAAACAGTCTGATCCTGCTGGCTCTGTTGCCCTATTAGACACACTGTGCTACAGTTAGCAAGTAGACACAACAAACACACACAGCTGCATTTTATATACTATGAGAACATGCCATGATACTTAAGTACACTGGTGGCTTGCCTGTACACGTTGCAGCCATGTTTTTTAGTCAGTCTCATGTAGATCTGAAGGAACAAATATTAGTATTTTAAACAGAGCTGTCTATGCAGGCTACATAATGGAGTGTGTTTCACTCACTATACTTGCATGCTGCCTCTGCTACGCTATCTCTGCAGACATTATGTACAGGATATCATATTTAATGTGCTTCTATAGTGGACCCATGCTGGCATTGTTTACTAAGGGTGGACTTTATGAGTTTGGTTAACTGCAGTAACAGTAATGTTTTTTTATGTGTTTTAATATTTTTTCTTTTTTTTAATGTTGCCAGGATTCAATGGGACGAACTGTGAGAATAACATTGATGACTGCCCCGGTCATCAGTGTGCCAATGGAGGAATCTGCATGGATGGAGTCAACACCTACAACTGTCAGTGCCCCCCAGAGTGGACTGGTAAGATACTATTTCTTCATGTGTGTGAATGGTAGTTAATAGTGGTAATTAAAAATAGTCATAAAAAAAAGCAGCATCATGTATCCCAGACATGTGCTCATGAGCATATTTGAACTGTATTACACCAAATCTAGTCTTTGTTTGCCCCCTGTGTTTAAAAGTTTGTATGTTGACTGTGTGTTAATGAATATTTTATCATCTTAAACATTTATTAAATGTCCACAGTGATTGCTTGACATTCTAGCCGTAATGTTTAAAAAAATGCTTTCCTATGCAGGAATATCCCCCTCTGTGTGCCTGTCAAAGTTGCCCTGTGGGATTTTCTTGTAGACAAACAAAAGTTATGTTTACATTTAATACGACTCACCAATGCACATTGTCCACAAATCCCTCCTAATAAAACATTTGCAAAGCTGATTTTTCTTAAAAGTTGGAGTCATGTATTGTTAACAATACCTTCTTACTAGCCTGCAATATTTTTCTCTGCCTTTGTTGGTACATTTCTGCATATACCGTCATTGGTATGAATGTGTGTCACATAACCCGCATACACATGCACGAGACCAACAAAACAGGGACCCACCCATACTAACAGACTAACACTCCACAGAGTATCTTAAAGTAGTCAGGGGAACTCAAATGCTTGTGTTTTGATCAGAGATTGTATCTCGTATCCTTTCATGTTGTGGGCTGTGACGTTATACTTCCTTCTGTTTTTTCTCTTCATCCTACAGACACTTGCAGACCACACAAGGCGTGCCTCTGCTGACATGCTTGTGTGGCATATGCAGGCTTTCCGTTTACAAAACACAAAACAAACATGCGTACATTAGCTTCCTTGGGCCTGTCTTAAGTTTATATAGCACTAATCCAACTAGGGAAGGCAAAACTAATGTGATTCTGCAGCAGGAGAAAGGAACCTGTTCTATTACACAGGTACTGTGTAATAGAACAGGTTCCTTTATTCAAAATTCAAAAGTAGGTGGTAAACATCTAAACATTGGTCTTGAATGCACCATGGAGGATAGGTTTTGCAAATGCAGCAGCTATTGACTGTGGCGCTTCAGCAATATTTTTTATTTCTTCACCTTACACAAAGTCTGCAGTGTGTGTTTGACAATGTTGATTTGACACTTCTTATTTTCTTATCCAGTTTCACCACTACACTTCATGTCCATCTCCCTGCTACTCCACAGGTCAGCACTGTACAGAGGATGTGGATGAGTGTCGTCTGCAGCCGAACACATGCCAGAATGGGGGGACCTGCAGCAACCATTTTGGCAGCTACGCCTGTGTGTGTGTCAATGGCTGGAGCGGACCTGACTGTTCTGAAAACATTGATGACTGCACAACAGCTGCCTGTTACCCTGGCTCCACATGCATTGATCGAGTTGCCTCTTTTATCTGTCTTTGCCCTCATGGAAAGACAGGTAGGCTAGTAGTGGGAAACCACACACACAGATATATTCAGTCCCTTAATAATTGCAAATCAACATGCACTTTGATATGTTGTGAGTCTCTGTTATAGTTATGTTGCTGTTTACAACTGAGAAAAGATTAACAAAAAAGGTGTAAGCTACAGTTATTAAATGCATAGAATAATAAATAGGCAGCTCGATTACAATGAAAAGAGTATCGAAAGACCAGAAATGATGTTTTCCCCAAGCAGATTATTTCATCAAGCTTGACATCTTGGCATCTACCCTCAATGAATGTGATCCATGTCAAACAGCCAAACACACAAATTAAGCCACAGAATAGATTAACACTTTTAGATTTGAATAAAACACGACTTATAAATAATTCTTTCACCAAGTTTTGGGGGTTTTTTTTGCTCTTAATTGAGCATAAACCTAAATATAGCATTGTTTTGTGGAAGAAGATCCTCACATCTTGTCAACATGGTGTTTCTTTCAGGTTTACTTTGCCATAGAGATGATGCCTGTATTAGCAACCCATGTAGAGAGGGCTCTCAGTGTGACACCAACCCCATCAGTGGCATGTTCAACTGTAATTGTCCACCTGGATATGTAGGCAACACCTGCAACATCGACAGAGACGAATGCAGCATTGGTGAGAAAGAAAGAGGAAGTTCAATACCCATACATAACTTGAAACATTTATCTAGGCCATTCTTCTGAGGCACTCTGGTTTCAAACTATTGACTCTTTCCTCTTTATTGTCAGGTACCAACCCCTGTGAGCATGGTGGTCAGTGTGTAAACACTGATGGCTCCTTCACCTGTAATTGCGTTAGGGGTTATGCTGGGCCCCGCTGTGAACAAGATGTCAATGAGTGTGCTTCAAACCCCTGCCAGAACGATGGAACATGTCTGGATCGCATTGGGGACTACGCTTGTATCTGCATGAATGGTACATTTATTGTCAAATTCTTGAGAGGACCTAAAACTTAACATCTTTGTTTGGTACCAACAACAACACTACTAAGTTGCATGACTTGATTAGAATTTGCAGTAAAATTATAATCTCTTTAGTTGAGGTAACAAGATGAAAGGATTATAAAACATTTCTCTTCATTGATGTAGGATATGGAGGGATTCATTGTGAGTCAGAGGTTAATGAGTGTCTCAGCTCACCTTGCCTGAACCAAGGTAGATGTCTGGACCAGGTCAACCACTTTGTCTGCGAGTGCCCAGCAGGTTGGTACACATAAAGAAAAGTTTGTGTGTTTTGTTATTGATATTCATCCATTCACAGTTAAAATTAATTGACTGATACCTGTTTTAAAACTGTTCCTTAATTCATGGGTTTGTTACTATTCTCAGGTTTCAGCGGTGAAATGTGCCAGATAGACATTGATGAGTGTTCGAGCACACCCTGTTTAAATGGGGCCAAGTGTATCGACCGACCCAACGGATACGACTGTGAATGTGCTGAAGGTAAAATAGAATAATCCCATGTCCAGCTGGATTGAGAAAATAATCTTAATCTAGGTAAATGATACTAGATCCACACCAAGGACTATCCTTTGCTATTGTTTTAAAAAAACAATGTCTTCATGGCAGGCTTTACTGGTCAACTTTGTGAAGAAAACATCAATGACTGCAAACCTGAGCCATGCCACCATGGTGTGTGTAAGGATGGCATTGCCACCTTCTCCTGTGAGTGCCAGCCAGGATACACAGGCCTGATCTGTAGTACCCAGGTCCTTGAGTGTCATAGCAACCCTTGTCAGAACCGAGGACGCTGCATTGATCTGGTTAATGCCTACCAGTGTAACTGCCTACCGGGAACTTCAGGTGTGTATTTAATGTGCTTAACATTCTTTGCCTGCATATTGATGTACAGTGTTGTCATTAAAATGGGATATACACTTGATCATCAGTTTCTCACATCTGTCTCATACTTTTTCTTGTCACTGTTCACTCTTATATAGTTTGTGCCACCGTCTCTTCAAAACTCATCTGGTTGCATTAGTTGTCACACAGACTTTTGCTGAACTGAACACAATACGTTGTGTTATGAAGATCTAACAAATAACTAAAAGAATTTGCTAATTATAATCAGCTGCCATATACTACTGGTGGCAAAGCTTAGTTCTGTGTGTTTTTGTAATTTAATTGAAGAGACTGGGTACAAAATTGGCACCAGTGAAATACTGGTAGAGTGTATAAAGTTACTAGTAGATTTTCTTCATTCACCAGTAAAAACAGTTGTAATCTATTGCATGGCTGGTAAAATTGTACAATTCACTAGCCATTTGACTGGTGGACAACAAAGTTAATTTTGCACCCTGCAAAGGTAACAAGTTGAATCAAATGTAAAAATTCCTTACCATCCCCCACGTCAAGTTTCCTGTATAGCTTTTAATGTATTTAGAGCAATCTATGAGAGTGTGTGCGTATGTGTGTTGCTGCCTCAAGTCTGGGTCGCACTGTGCTATGTCACATTGCTCTGTGGATTAGTAAATTCTGTTCAGTGCTTGGTACCCCCCTAAGACCTGGTACTGGTGTCTGTTCTGTAGTCACTTTACCGAAACTGGCGTCAGGTCACTCAGTCAGGTCTCACTTTCAGGTTTCATAGCCCCACTTCCTCTCCTCTGATACACCTTGTTCTCGAAGTCTAGTTTTCTCTTCATATTTTTCTCCTCCTTTGTATTTTTCTTTTCTGTTTCCTCTTTCTTACTCTCTCCCTCTTTAACAATTGTGCCTTTTATGTTAACATTTTGTCATACTTGAGTTGTTTTAGACCTCTGTTGTAATAGCTCCGTCTCAGTTTTTGTTCACATTTCCTTTCCTATTTCTTGCCAATAAGTGACTTTTATGGAATTTGACTCCCCCTAGTGGTAAATGAGTAAACTATTCTATTTTCTGACTGCACCCCTAATGCTGCTACATATTTAATGCAACAAAAAGAGATTTGAGAAGCTGTTTTTCATTACTGTTTTTAAATCTCAGCAAACATTACACAGTCATATAAAATTATGTTGTGCACTTCCTGTTAAGTCCCATCTTCTCTGAATTTGTCTTTTAATGTCTATTCTTTCTCTTCAGGAGTGAACTGTGAGATCAATGAAGACGACTGTGCTAGCAACCCCTGCAAGTATGGAGAGTGCCAGGATGGCATTAATGAGTACAAGTGTGTGTGTTTCCCGGGATACACAGGTATGCTTTGCTACATACACCTGTAACTTAAAACATAATTGCTCTGTAACTCCTGAGGATGATGAAATCAACATATGTGATCATGTGTGTGCTTTTGATTCAAGTATTCCTCTCTAAATCATTTTTTAATAGGAATGAAATGTGAAGTGGAAATCAATGAGTGTAACTCAAATCCATGTATGAGTGGTGGAACCTGCATGGACAAGATCAACGGGTTCCAGTGTCTGTGCCCACCCAGCACCCATGGCCCTTTGTGCCTCTCTGGGACTGACCACTGTGCACATCAACCTTGTGTGAATGGAGAATGTATTGAACAACAACATGGGTATGATGCTTTAAACTGTCACTCTGAAGTCTTATGTCCTGAGTTTCATCTGTACTCATCTTATATAGTCTTTGAAAATGGACTAATGTGCAGCACTTGTATAATAATGTTCTTTTAGATCTTTAAGGTAAAATAACAGATGGCATATAGCAAAATAATTTCCCTATGTTTACATTTACTTTATATGGATGTCGAGACCCCTACCTACTTTTTCCAGTCTACCTTGTTTTCCAAATTTACAAGTTTTTAATGTGACAATTCCAGTAATAGACCTGTTTTAGTGAACTGATGCTGGACTTGGTCCAAGTACAACCTGCTGTTATTATTAGTATGCAGTTACTTTCACATTTCATATTGTAAACTCATACTTGCCTTTCTTGTAAAGGTACTACTGTGAGTGTGAAGCTGGCTGGGTAGGACAACATTGTGAGCAGGAAAAGGATGAGTGCCAGCCCAGTCCATGCCAGAATGGCGGCACCTGTGTGGACCGACATAATGGCTATACCTGTCACTGCCAACCTGGATTCAAGGGTAAGAATATTAATGATACGTCAGCAACACAATACTTAGAAATCAATTCGATCAGTACCTCATATTAAAGAGAAATATCCACATCAATCTTCTTCTCTGCTTAGGTTTGAATTGTGAGAGGAACATAGATGAATGTGCTTCTGGTCCCTGTCAGCACCATGGCATTTGTATTGACGGAGTCAACAGTTACACTTGTCAGTGTAGTCCACCATTCACAGGTTAGTGATGTTGTATTTCCATTGGATCATCATCCACTTATTGGAATGCTGTAGCAGTCTACGTAGCATCACTTGTATATAAATCTAGTGAAGATTATTCATGCTCTCTTTGTTTTTATTGGCGCTGAGCTACTAACATCAAGACCAATTAATTGTTTCAGTCATTAAGCAGATAAGACAAAAATTATGTGGTGCCAGCTCCACAGATGTGATCATGTTGGGTCTTTGTTATATATGGTGCTTAAACTTGCATAAAACAAGTAATTTAAAGATGCCAGCTTGGGCTCTAGAGAATTAAAACATGTACTTTTTTATGTAGATAAAAAGACTAATTGAATATGATAATAACAGTTTTTATTTTTATTATTTAAAATGTTCACAACATCTAAATAGGTAAGCACTGTGAGGATGAGCTGGTTCCCTGTGCTTCTCATCCATGTGAGAGGGGTGGAAAGTGTCTTCCAACTGCAGACTACACCTCTTATACCTGTCGCTGTCCTGCTGGGTGGCAAGGTATGTGTGTCTGTCTGCAAGATACTGAATTCTTCTGTGTCTGTCAGTTTGACTTTGTTGAATGTGAGACAGAGTACCTGAAAGCAAAATCACATCTAATATCTGTAAGTGCTGTATTGCTATGTTATATTAATATTTCTGTGTTCACGCAGGTCCACGCTGCACTGACGATGTGAATGAATGCAAAAAGAATCCTTGCAGAAATGGCGGTCATTGCATCAACAGTCCAGGCAGCTACACATGTAAATGTCAACCTGGATACAGTGGCTACAACTGCCAGACAGACATTGATGACTGCTCACCCAGTGAGTTTCACAAATTAGTCTACTTCTTAGGAAATCTGTTCTTTTGCAGCAATGAATTTCATTTTCTGAGGTATCATCAGCAACTCAAAATATCCCTGAGATATCTAGTCACACATGGGTGTAAGTCTGTACAACATATACATCTGTCATTGCTTTCACACAGCCAATATTTTTACTCCTAGAATGTCTGTCCAGGTGGAATTTTTCTTAATGATTTCCATTAATTGTATTAATATTGTATCTGTATGTAACAAAAACATGCAGACCTCTTCCTCACTCTCTCCTCTTCACTCTGCAGATCCATGCTTAAATGGAGGTTCCTGTGTGGATGATGTTGGGAGTTACACATGTAACTGCAGACCCGGTTTTGAGGGGGATCGCTGTGAGGCAGAAGTAGATGAGTGCGCCAGCCAGCCCTGCAAGAATGGTGCCGTCTGCAGAGACTATGTCAACAGTTTTGTGTGCGAGTGCCGACCAGGTTTTGATGGAATTCTGTGTGACCGCAACATCCTAGAGTGTACTGAAAGGTGGGATGTTCAGCTAATATATGATCCATTAAACCTGCATGTTGTTATAAAGCAATTCTTTCCTTGTCCTGCAGTGACCTGAACAAATGTAACAATAACTATGTACTGTTTTCTTCTCTTTGTTGTCGATAGAAAATTTTTCCCCCTCCTCTTCATGCATGTCTTAAAAATATGCGTTGTGTAAATGTGTTAACATATTCATTCATCGCTTCTCTTTTTGCCCTTGACTATCTAGCTCATGCCTGAATAATGGGACTTGCATTGATGATATCAACACCTTTTCGTGCCGTTGCCGTCCTGGTTTTTACGGATCGTTCTGTGAGTTTGAGAAGAATGAATGTGACTCTCAGCCCTGCAAGCATGGAGGCACCTGCACTGACGGCCTGGGCACCTACCGCTGTACCTGCCCTGCGGGATACAATGGACAGAACTGCCAGGTAACTGTGTATCCGTGTGTCTTTAGACTGTTTCAGCTGAATTGTTTTTGCTCTTTTTGAGGAGAGACAATTTAAAATTTACCAATATTTACAGCCTTTAGCCTTTACAGTCAACTCAAGCAACTTGAAATCTTCTTTTACTTTCTTTTTTTTTTGCATGCAGAACTTTGTGAACCTGTGCAGCCATGTGCGCTGTCACAACGACGGCTCCTGCTCACAGACAGCGACCTCCTGGATCTGTCACTGTAAAATTGGATGGACAGGAATTTACTGTGATGTTCCTAACATGTCCTGTCAGGACTATGCTGCCAGGAAGAGTGAGGATCTGTTTCCTGTTGTCTCATAAACCAACAATACATTATTCATAAATAAGACCAGAAATCATTATGCATACAGTAATGATGTTTTATTGTTTGAAAACATTCAACATAAGAAAAGTTGTGTTGTAGTTGTTCTAGGTGTAGTAAATCATAGTTGTTATATTCTTTATTCAACACGTATGTGGGACTCCTTTTTCAAATTACTGCAGGTCTGAAAGTGGAGAATGTGTGTAAGAACGCTGGGCGTTGTGAGAATGTTGGCAATTCTCACAAGTGTCACTGCCAGCCAGGATACATGGGCAGCTACTGTGAAGAGATGGTTGATGAGTGTCAGTCAAACCCATGTCGCAATGGCGCTACATGCAAGGACTATCAGGGCACATATGAGTGTTCAGTAAGTACATTTTCAGCTCTGTGTATGTGGGTGTCAGGGTTGCAGGTTTGAAAGCTTTCATGTTTTTGTATTTCCAGTTAATATCTGAATAAGATGTTTGCAGCAGCATTGTCTTAAAGGGAAAAATGATCTAACATTTACTTATTTTCTCCAGTGTAAACCAGGCTTCCAGGGTGTAAACTGTGAGTATGATGTTGATGAGTGCCACTCTAAACCATGCCTCCATGGAGGAACTTGTATAAACCTCATCAACCACTTCAAGTGCTCCTGCCCACCTGGGACACACGGTAAGTCTGCACACAGGTTTTAATGTCATGGAGGATTAATCAAAATAAATGCTTGAGCATTTATAGTGTCTTTGAACTTAGAAGTGTGGAAGAAAAATGCCCCCACCTATGGAAGATGATGCTTTTGAACATTCCAGTGCATGCAGTGATATCTTTCTGTTCTCTGCTGTGTAGGACTTCAGTGTGAAGTAAACATGGATGACTGTGCCCCCAAGCCCGGCTCTTGGGAACCTCGCTGTATGAATGGAGGACAGTGTGTAGATGGCGTGGGCCGTTATACATGCTCCTGCCCTCCAGGTTTCGTTGGAGAACACTGTGAGGGGGATCTTAATGAATGCCTGTCTGGGCCTTGCCATGCCCCCGGCAGCCTTGACTGTGTGCAATTGGTCAATGACTACCAGTGTCGCTGTCGCCTCGGATACACAGGTACAGAGCATTGCTGTTCTAGTTGAAATACTTTTGTGTCAATCATTTTGAAAGTGTTACATGTTTTAACTTTTGTTTCTGTGTTGATTTGTCTGTTTCTTCAGGTCGTCATTGTGAGTCCATGGTGGATCTGTGTCTGTCTAAGCCGTGTCATAATGGTGGTGTCTGCTCCATGAACAATAGCTCAGCACATGGCTACACCTGCTCCTGTGTTCCAGTAAGTTTCTTAATAGCAAAACAGTCAGTTTGACTGGGCTCACAGAGATTGTTTTACAGTTTATCAACATAAAAAACAATCAGCACCAATGAAGTTCCTTGAAAGATCATCAAGCCATTCAATGAATCTCTCTGCTCACATTATATCAGTTATTATGTTCATATAAACCGACTGAGTGACTCCAGAGGATTATAGAAATGTATCAGTGACTGAAACTGCCACATCAGTGTTTTCCCTCCTTTTTGCTTTCATACTAAACACAGGCCTTTTCACACTAAATGGCTGTTTGTCTCTCTCCGCTAACCTCTTGCTCTTATTCTCATACTTGCTTCAGAGGGCCACATCATAGCTCAGGTATGGTAAACAAGCAGCAGATTTGAAAGAGAACCTAGCTGCATATTAGTTATAGTAGGTTTTTTTATTAGACATCAGCTGCAAGACTTCATTGTGCTTTCCAAATGTAATTTAATTAAATTGCTATCTCACTATGACATTTCAACACATTATGTTTTTAGGGCTTTACTGGGTTCAACTGTGGTGAAATAGAAGGCTATAGCTGTGCTAAGCTACATTGCCAGAATGGCGGGCGCTGCGTTGAGCCACCAGGTGGCCCCCTCTACTGCCACTGCCAGCAAGGCTTCAGTGGGCCACACTGTGAGATTGACCAGAGATGTGTGAAACCTTGCAAAAACGGAGGAACCTGCATCAAAGACCCATCCAACCCATACCAGTACACATGCCGCTGCCCAACACACTTCTCTGGACGATACTGTGAGAACAAATTACAATCCTGCCCCTATCTGCAGTGTGTGAATCACGCAGGGGATAAAGTGTGTGATGATCAGTGTAACAACCATGAATGTCAGTGGGATGGAGGAGACTGCTCACTCAACTGGCGGCAGCCTTGGGTCAACTGCACCGCCAGTGTTCCCTGCTGGGATCTCTTTAAAAATGGACATTGTGATAAAGAGTGTGACAACCCTGGCTGCCTCTTTGACAGCTTTGAGTGCCAGGACACCGCACCTACCCCCTGCAAGTGTGTAACCCTCCTCTTCTATTAGTCATTGTTGTTGCAGTAAACTGTTGCCCAAATTATTTTAAAGCCAGATCACAAAACACCCATCCTCTCTATGCTGTGTATTTTCAGGTATGACAAGTATTGTGCAGACCACTACAGTAATGGTGTTTGTGACCAGAGCTGCAACACGGAGGCCTGTGGCTGGGATGGCCTGGACTGTTCAAGTGATACTGCATCCAAAGTGATAGACGGCACTCTGGTTATTGTGGTTCGACTGCAGCCTAAGGAGCTGATTGGTGATATGAAAGGTTTCTTACGCTCCTTAGGAGCCCTTTTACACACCAACCTGCGGGTCAAGCTGAATGAAAAGAAGGAGCCTATGGTATACCCGTACTATGCAGAGGAGGAGCAGGGAAGACACATACAGAGGAGCAGGAGCAAGCGGGAGCTGGACAAGGAGGTTATTGGGTAAGAATACTTCAGTAACTTAGTGGAATTGATGTTCATGAGATTCTTATATACTCTCTCTTCTTTTTAGCTCATATATCCAAGAGCACCCAGCTGCAGGGAGACACATCCACTCCATA
>JANJYP010205168.1:0-15164 GCA_024605115.1 Rastrelliger brachysoma
TTTGCAATGGAAATGATGAGGCTGGGCATGTCTGAACAGCACATCCCTTTTCCCCCACTCTCTTCAAAACACTTTTTTTCCCCTGTAATGCTTTGTTCCTGCAGCATTTGATTGACAGGAGGCTTCAGTCATCCTATAGCCTCTTGAACCAAGATTTTGCTTTTAAATCTTGTCTTAAGTAGCTTTAGACGCTACAGTGGTGTAGGAGTAGCATGCTTGCCACATAGAACTTTGCTCATAAGCAGCTGACCCTGGTTCGAATTCTGACCAAAGTGGTCTTCCTCCTCTCTCTACTGTATAATAAAGGTGTCTGTGCCACAAAAAAAAAAAAAAAAACTGTTGGCAAAAAAATCAAAGTATCAAACACATTTATAATCTGCTTATAGAACCATGAAGAAAACTATTCAAACCCAAGATCCATTTCTTGTACATTTTTCCCATTTCTATAAAAGTAAGGATTTGATATGTTTTAGATCTTGGTGGATATAAAGTGGATATGAGCACAGCAGAGCCATTGTTGCAACAGAGCTGAAAAGGTTATCTAATCTGATTGCCAAATTATCCAGATACTATCATTTCACTCACGTATCAATAGAAATGCTCAGATAAGGAGCATGATTAATAAAAATGCACATAGTTTGGTTAAAAAATGTGAAGAATTGTGAGATAGAGGCTGAGAAACAAAGTAAGACATGAAAGGACAAAAAACAAAGGACATCCTCCTACAGCACATTGTCAGATGCTTCAACTAATATGCATTGTCTATTTCTCCAGTAAAAAAGTCTCCCATGGTTTCACATACATATTTAATAGCAGAGTTCACATCATTTACCTACTTTGTTCAGCTTGATAGATTAATGCAGAAAGGGACACTTGCCGGCAATCAACTGATGCATGCAAATCAACTATTCTTTTCAGCACTGCCTAAATTTTAGAAACAGATTAAGATTATAATCAGTTTCCAGAATTTACAACATTCTGAGAATATCTTACCTGAAATACATCTTCATCTAGTAGTCGTGTCCCAAACACAGTGACACCCTCTGTACTGACTACAGCATTGTCCCCTCGCAGCAGATCCAGGGTCTGTGCCTTCTGACAGTCCAAGTATAGGGTGACAGACTTGCCCTGTACACTGAAGGCTATCCTATGCCATCTGAAAGAGCAAAATTTGCAATTTTATGTTGTGCCTTTGAGCCTGTGAAGGGTTGATTTCTTAAAACTCTTTTGATCACGTCAAATAATTGCAGTGAGCACTCCTCAATATTTTTTTCCCTTTGAGGTCAATCAATGTCAAACACACAGAGAGCAGTTGAATCAGACTGCAGAAATGTGAGGCCTGCCTCAGATTTCAAGGCTTGAGGAAAAATGTATATCCACAGTTCATATAAATTACACAGTGCTGGTGAATCTGATCTTATTAAAAACACACACATAAACAGTACGCTGCCACATCAACACAAGGGCAGATATTTCATTGATATCCAGTCTAACAAGATATTGCTGGCCCTCAGTCTACCCACTTTCCATCAGCCAGGTTGATCTTCTTGAAGACAGGGTACATGTCTGGTGTGGGCTGCCCATGCTGGTCCTCATACAGGAAGACAGGTGAGCGACCCACTTCAAGCCCAAGTTGCTGCACCCCCTGGTCATCATACACAGAGAGCAGGAAGGACTGGGAGCCCTTTTTAGCTCGCACAGTAGCCATCAGGGAGAAATTCATTGGAAATTTGAAATCTGGAAAGGAGAGGAGAGGAGAGGAGAGGAGAGGAGAGGAGAGGAGAGGAGAGGAGAGGAGAGGAGAGGAGAGGAGAGGAGAGGAGGGGAGAGGAGAGGAGATTACAGAAGAGAGGAGAGATGATATTAAGTCATAGCACAGCAGGGAGCAAACGTTTTTATAAGATGCAGGCACCCCCTGCTGCCAGTGAAACCTGAGTAAAGATAATAATGATGAAAAATATTGCCCAGGAAAGCAGTGAGCACCCACAAGGAGACATAAAGAGAGTTCAAAGAAAGATTTCTTAAGGTTTTAGTGAAAGAAGAATCCTTTACTGAAGTGACACATTTGTGTGCTATTCAGACATCCTCAAATATTTCATTGCTGGGTAGAACTGGAGGCTACATTATATATGGTCTAGTAGGAAAAAAATCCACTACCAGGGAAAAGCTGTTTGGTGGGAACACTGAGCTGGATCTTTTTGTCTATCCTGTAGGCCAGGTCTGTTTCCTCCATCCCCTTCCTGCTGGTGCACAGACCAGCCTCCAGAGACACCCCCTCCATGTTCTCTGACAGCTCCAGTGCTTGCAGAACATCAATGGGATCAGCTGGGAATGAGAAGAAAGATAAAATGAATTACCTGCATGTAGTTACAGATAAAAGAAATATGGCATTTTATTTGTTCATTTCATGATCACAGACTCTCTAATTCTGTTTTATTAACTAAGATATTGTTTCAAAACATAAGGTGGAGCTTGTGGCAGATGGCGGCAGTATGCTTATAGTCATGTCAGTCTCACAGTTAAATTCTGCCACTGTCACAGCCCTTTGGTGTCTGGCTCAGTTAAGTGCTGGTTGTTACCAAGCTGAAGAGCAGGATTTAGTGTGGCTGGAAGGTGGTCTTAAAAGTGCGGTGGCTTCCTGTTTTCTAGGAGTCGGAAGAGACGGGCTCCTCTGAGATGTGGCAGCAGGTGGCCAGGATTCTGCGATTGTTATTAGAGGACAGGGGTGGTACGGAGCCTAACCCATAATCCTACTGCAGCACACCTGACAGCTGACACCTGCACACAACTCACCCTGCACCTAGCAGGGAAGAATATGTCCATATTACATTTATCACAATTTAAACACTTAGCTGGCATAGATCAACATTGCAAGCATTCTCACTGCATCTGTTCTAACAAGTCAAATATGGTTTTGTATTAAACCCTCAAAGCTTATTTTACTGAACAAAATAAACATTTAACAAACAATATATGTTGCCTTTCACATATTTTCTAAATGCACATGCAAATATATGGGAAAAAGATTGCTAGATTAGTACACAGTTAGGACAGCAACACTAGATATGATTTTTCTCCCAGTGGTGGGTCTCTCCCATTACAATGATAATGTGCTTTATTTGCAGTCAGCTGCTCATGTTATTAGATGGTCTGTTGATGAAGTACAGCCCTGAGGATTAGCTTTCTGCACAGCCAGTCTCCCCCCAGCTGCTAGAGAGAGCCTGTTCGGGGCAACTCAGCACTCAGCATTCCAGGCATCTAAAATGAGGATCCTAAACCTAAATTGCCTCCTGTAGCTATCCCTGCTCATACAGAGCTCACATTTTATTCTCCTCGTTAATTAAACATGTGGAGAGAGTTTACAATTGCCCAGACATTTCTTGCAGAAAAACACCATGTTATATTTCATGGCATTATTTATTTGTTGAGGCCATTTATTCCAAGCAGCTTTGAGAGCTCACCCTCTCTGTCCCCTAGCATGGCAACAGGCTGTAAATAGGTTAAGCTGTGAATTACAGTCAGGTTCCAACAAATGGAAAATGTTAGGAACAAATCTAAAGGTTAGACCTCAGGGCTTAAATTTTGAATTTATACAGAGTAATAAACAAGCTGCATAAATTAAATAATTACAGAAGTTGCTGGTTTCTAACAACAGAAACCTCAGGCTGTTTTACAAGTGGCACCAATAAAAGTTCACCCACACACAGTCTTTTAGGATGATTTTCAAATCTGCTCTAGCCATCATGACAGTGAACCAAGAGCTAAATGTCAAGGAATAATACATCCATTGACTTTAAAAGGTCACAGTTACACTTAGTTCAATGATAAGGATACTAACATTGTTTTCTATCACAGATTTTTGGACACTACCATAAAATAATGTATAAGAAAGTCAGGGGGTGCTTGTGCTTGTGAGGTGTTATTAAAGAAAAATTCATGAAAGTCAGTTTCTTGTCTGGTGGACTGGTAAAATTTAAATCTTTACAATACTGGTTAAGGTTACTAGTGTAATAAGCTTGACTCAATTATATTTATTTTAAAGTTAGATTCAAAGACATGCCTTTATTACTTTAGCTAAAGACTCAATTTTTACTACGTGTCAAAACACATATTTCTTCACAGCACTTTACTCAGTCTGTCTGGGTCCTAATCCTCAATATTTGCATTTAATTGTAGGAGGGGTAGGTAGTAGTCTCATTCTTTGTCTGATCCTAGGTTTAGATCTTTGTGGATCTGTTGTGGCGTTGTTTGCCCTTTGGGATAGCAAAGGTGATGTGTTTTAGTCCAAGGTTACAATTCACTAAACTCTCTCTTTCTGTCTGTCTGTCCGTCTGTCCATACGTCCGTCTATGTGTCATTCTATCTAGTTCTTTCTTTTTCTGTCTGTGACACATACTCATGTACAGGGAGGAGGGTAGTGATGTTTGTAACAGACTGAATAATGTTCTAAATTGAAGCATCATGGGTCTCATTATATTGGATTCTTGGATTTCTGTCAGCTCATCCGAAACAGCCCCTGACAAAATGACTTTCAAACAAACTAACACAATTAACTTATCAGCACAAATGCTTCAGTCTTTCCATAATTGTTCAATTTCAAGCAACATAATATGGCGCTGCACCTGTATGAACCATATTAATTATCAGTCTAAAGCACATTGAGCTTTAAGGATAACTGTTGCTCAATTCTAAACATGTTCCAGCAATGACAGGAGACTCTTGACCTCTCACACTCTTGAGACAACAAAGTCGAAATGCGAAACAATGCCACAGGGAGAAATGAGAGAAGCAGCTGATAATTCTCAGAAAAAAAAAGTATTGGCTTTCACAATGATCTGTCTTTAAAATGTGCATACCCAAATTGTGCAAAAGATAGGTTTGGAATGCTGATATGATGGATATGGGAAGAAACTTAAAGGGATGCCCTGATAACTGCTGCTGCAATACCACAAAATAGTTGGATAGGAGTGACCCAAATAAAATACAAACATGTGTCTGTGGAATATCCCTCCACTGCTGAATCTGGCATCAAAAGAAAACCCCAGGCAAGTGGAAGGCTGCCATATGAAGTCCAGATCCATGCAGCAATCAACAAAACAAAGTTATCTGTTCTCTGCTTTGGATTAATTTATATCACCTTGATCTGCGCCAATTCCTGCAGTCCTTTTACCTGTCCTGCGGCACTGAATGCCTGAGCAAGCTTTCTTGCATCTCATTAGGCTTTGTGGTAATCATAAATATCACATCTGTACCTCACCTGTCAAATTATGTTACCTTTAGAGAAACTTAGCAATTGAGCTTACAGAAGATCAAGAACATGTGGCTATTATTACTGATAGAACTTGCTACCTAGTTGTGACCCAGCTGCGCTGAGCAGCACGCTATCCCCACTTGAAGATATGGCTCAACAAGTTTGAAATAGCATCATGTAATCTCTAAGGAGTGATGACTCAGAGTGTTTTCCAATTACACAAGGAGGCCAGAGTACATGGGAAACATGCAGTTTTTCAGAGACATCCTGCATTTTTGGGAGGACAGTTGTAAAGAAGAGTTCATATTCTTCACATAACTATCTCAGCTTTATATTGCTCTTAATATCCATGCTGTATTTTTTTTCTTTTTGCCAGTTGCTTTGCCTACCTGTCAATCAATCCTGTGTAGTAGATGAGAATTTGTTTATGTCTAGTTAGTTGCCATGGAGATGATCAGGACTGCAAGTGAAGTCATTATTGCAGTGGAGTTAGACCATTTTAGAAAGCTATAATATCATTTGGACAGTGAGAGCCTGTGTGCGTTCATTGATAAGTAAGCTTTATTTATGTATTACAACTTTAAGTTTATGCATGCAGGATGTGTGTTAATTAATGCAGTTAATTGGCAGAGTGTATGTGCTAACATGTATGATGATGCTAATTACAGTATCATTTGTATAGTGATGCATGGTTGCCTATAAAGCTACATATGCTCTTAAGGCGCTGTCCAGTTCAGAAATGTGTTCAGTGCATTTATAGAAATACATAAGAGAAACTGAATGCAATTCCTAGTTATAATGTTGTTTATCATATTATTTGTCAGTAGTGAGATTAAGATTAATAAATGCAGTATGTATACTGTAGTTGTGAGTAATGTGTATCATGTTATTATTTTCTGTAGAGTGAATCGTGTCATGTTGCAACATTTCTACATATAGTAATTTATATTCATTTATGTCTTTTATTTCTTTCGCTTAGAACCACACAAACAACTGGAATCACACTTCCTCTCTGACTTTGTTCATATTGGAAAGGGTGTGTCATTGGCAATAAAAATCCCTGAAGACAATTCCACATCAAGAGCATTCTTATCAGTGTCCTCCAACAATTACACTAGCTGTCCATAGCTGTAGACAAGCATCAATCATTTTGATTGATTTAACAACCGTTGTAGTTTACATACATTGAATAATATTTGATACAGTATATAAGTACTATTAGGCACATAATAATGCAGATTAAAACACATGTTTTGTTATTTTGTTCTTGTGCTTTTCTCTATGAGAAAAAATGGGTCCAGCAACAACGATGTCCTCACCACCTGACAGAAAAGATTAGCTCCCTCTCCGCTTCACAGATTCAGGTTTATCCCTTGGAAATGCCACCAAACAGTCTATATCTGTGTATCTTCTCTGTTTGTGTGACAACTGACAGAGCCGCTTCATACTCTGCGATCATATCAACTCAGCGCCACTTCAGACATATATGGATATAATGTGTTCTCTGTGTTTCTAAAGTAAATGTCTCTGAAGACATTCTTCATGACTCACACCACCTACACTCCCAATTCAGCCTGAAAATACCACTCACACTCACACAATGCTACACTGTCAGAAACTATTGCATCTGGGAACTGGGGAATTTTAACAAGACATGAAGCCAAAATGATTCTGGGCAACGAGAATTTCCCATAGTATTTTGGACCACACCCTGAGATGAGTGGAGAAAAAAAGTATATCTGTATCTTATTATAAATTACATGATAGTTGATGACCATGTGCAAAACATGTGTCCATTATGCAGACATTTACAGGTTTGTAAACAATGTCTTATTCCCTTTAAATGGATCTCTTCTTCCAAGTCTTTGTCGACTGAAATTCCACTTTCCGTGACAACTACTGTAGAGAGAACAATTTGAATCAGTTTGACAAGCTATAAAACAGATGGTGATTAATAATAAGAAAATGGTGACAGATCCAGTGGAAGTGGTTAAATAAATCCAGACACAGTTTCTCCCAGGCTCTGTGACGAACAGCCTTAATCTAATTAGCAGTGGGTGTGACCCCCCCCCCCGTCTGGGTCACTGCTGTGTGCGGACAAGAACACTGTGAGATGAGGAAGGATAATACACTCTCAGAACAAATTAAAATTTAAAGTGATGAATGAGATTGATATACTAAATACACACACCTGCACACTGTTTATAGCTTAATTATGACACCAACAGAGAAAAAACACACTATCAACAGCACTTTGTACCTCTGCCTTTGCCAAATTTTCTCAGTTCATTTGGCAAACGTTCAGTGCTCTTTTACTTGTTTACTAGTGTATCACAAATGTGACAAAGCTAAATTTAACACAGAGACAAAGGCATCTGTTGCCTGGAAGAATGCAAACTCACAGGGAGAGATATTTATCCCACTGAATGTGATTTGTGGCTGTGTCTGCTTTCAGTTATCAATGAGAGTTTAGCAGTCAAATCAGGAGTTGTGCAGAAGACTTCTGAGAATGGATTTCAACATAGTCTGAGGGGTTATGGGTTGTTAAGTCATGAATATTATTATGAGGAATAATTATAGCAATGATTAAAGTGACTTGAAATGCCTGACATGAAGTCTTTAGTCAATTTTAAGAATTTAGCCTTAATCATATTATTTATAATACCAGATCATATCTATATGTTTATAAATGTTTTGTAGCCGAGTATGTGCACATGGGGAGATACAAGAAAACTAATTCAATGCAAACACAGGTGATGGGCTAGGGTTATCTCCTACTGGACAAAGCTGTATGTGTTATCCATACAGTACAGACAGTGTGACTATTTGTGGATCCCCAAACTGACCCTTTCCTAACTACAATGATTAATGGCACATGAATGACTGAACTTCTCAAGCCTCAGTATTCACTGTAATATGTATGATATATCAGATCAAACGCTCCAGTCAATTGCACCACTGCTGTCCCTCCATTCAGCTCAGCCAACCTTATAATCCTAACATTTCCTCGTCAGTGATAATGGATTTGTCTTGCCGTTGAGATTTTTATGTTACTGATTTACATTTACTGAGTCATATAAATAAGCCAGGTTTCCACTGCTGCATCTATTTGCTCATTTTGTACAACATGAGGAAAATACACAAATCATTTAGTTAAATATAAAAAATAAAACAAAATAGGATTATAGATAAACAAGTCCTGAATATAAAAATTATGCAGAAGGATTGTTTAGCATGTTTGGAGTGATGAAAATGGGGCAGTGAATGTGTTCTGCTTGGCCCTGTAGCTTGGCTTGTTCACTGTGAGTTACACTTTTGGTAATGAAGCTGAATGATTCTGGTTGAATCTGGATACAGATTTTCCTCCAATTCACATCAGCACCACATTCTTCAATCTCTACAGTTTGTTCTGCACATGTTTTTTCACAGCCTGTTGGGCCAATAGCCCAAAAGCTGCTGGGCCCATAGAGAAAACACCTGCCCCACAAGGCCCCGAACTGAACTGGGCAGACAACTCCACACAAGCATACACAGAAACACACACTTGCACTTTTATACTTGTGAGAAGACTCTTGGCCTACAGAAAATCCATTCCCATACCATAATCTGCACTGCATGCCTAGTACTAGCCCTCAACTTAGCCTGACCCAATTTCTAATCACTAAATTCCCTTAAAGAATAAGGGGAGGAGTGTAGCTTGTGAAAATGTCTGGTCAATATGTAATATAACACACACACACACACACACACACACACACACANCTGGATAAGGGGAGGAGTGTAGCTTGTGAAAATGTCTGGTCAATATGTAATATAACACACTACCACACACACACACACACACACACACACACACACACACAATTCCTTGTGCACATGTGCATGCATAGCTTAAAAACCTAAGGCACATAGGATTACCTACATACAAACATGCATGCATACACATGACCGAGCCCATTCAAGTCCCAACCACAAGCCTTCACTTGGTTGCTCAGACATCATAATCATGAGGCTGAACTGTTATAGCACTCTATCTCACATAAACAATATGTGACAGTAGAGAAATCATCAAGTTGTGGGCCTCTCTAAAAAATTGAAAGCAGTATCATTGCATAAATCACCCCAAATAGTAGTAGCTTTGTAATTATTAAAAGACACTAGCAGGCTCAGAGAAGATGAAATATGAGCAGGTCAAAATGTCAAAGAAGGTAGCACATTGTTTTCAATACAGGTGGCTTTGGTAGGAAAAATAACTTCTGTGACCTCTACAAAGATGTACATGTGATGACTATGAACAACTATAAGACTTCTCTGAGGATCATAAATTGGGATAAGGAGGCAGATGACATGTAAGGAGACAGTTTAAAAAAGTCAGCTCTCTGATGTATGCTCATTGCAATTCTACAGGAAGCATCTTCAACTAGTCCCACTGAAAGCTGGTTGAAGCATCTAGTGATCAGAAACACAGAAGCCTAAGGGAATGGAGGTTACCAAGTTTCTGGAAGCCAGATGTGAATTGAATAATATAGGTTGTGTTTAAGCATCATTTCTACATATTAAAGACTTGGGGGAGCTCCAAACAGTCTGCCTCATCAAAATGTCTGAGAAGCAGCTTGAGTTGATACACACAGAGAACAGAGGTAACTAGGGACACACATCAGCACTTCTGACACTTCTGATGTTTGATGTTAATGTTCATTAGAGTAATGCAAACTGTAGAAGACACTAGAGCTCAGTTTTGCAATGGACATAATAATTCCCTTTTCCTATTCTCTACCTAGCTAAATTCAGTTGCATTTTTCATTTGTTTTCATTTGCCACTAATTTGTTACTGGATCAAAGAGGAACAAGACTTGCTGTCTTCTTTTGGGAGTCTGATGCAGGATTGGCAAAGAAGCTGGATCAAACAGGACACAGTGAGGGGGCTGTTCGCACAATTTCCCCTCTGTCATACAAGCAGTCAGGGATGAGACAGGACATAAGCAAGAGGAGAGAGATGATGTAAATCAAGAGATAAGGCATATAAAATAAAAACAAACTCTACTGTTTCCAAGACTTTGAATGGAACAGAAACAAAAGAAAAGAAGGAAAAGAAAGCCAAACAAAAATGTGTTGAGGCAAAAGAACAGAGGATTCTGATTCAGACTAACTGTGGACGTGCACAAGAATGTCTCACTTTCTGTCAGCAAACATGACTACAAAGTACTTTCTCATCTCTCCTGAACACACACAGAAAGCATATGGGAAAACATTCTTGCACTGTAGTACACACAGGCACATGCACACAAACATTTGAGAACAAACACATTATCAACTACATGCACAAGACTGCCATATCAGCACCACCATATGTCCATGTATTTTTAAATCATCTTAGCCTCTAACATCACAAGCCCTCATAACACAGCAGTGGAGACCACAGCCACTGTGTCAGTTGAATGTGATTATGTCAGTTAGTTCACTTCTCTCTGCTGTCTCATTATTTCAGCCCATGAATTCCAAACAAACCCTGCCAACTGTAAAGTGGGTGCATGTGAAGAGTCACCAGTGGAAATGAGGCACTTCTGGTTAACAGAGTTAACCCTTGCTGTTGAGTGATGTCACTCCACCAAGGCGCCTCTAAACCTCAGTACCTGCATAAGAAGTAGTCATACCAGTTGATACTCAGGACACAGCCAAAGGACATGAAGGAGTGTGCAAGTGACAGATAACAGTGGGCCAAATGACATACAGCATGTATGCACAAGCTCGTTGTTACTAGCTATCTTGAAAATGAGGAAGTCTTAAAATGACTGCTGCACTTGGTGAACAAATTTGAAAGTGCAGGAAATGTGGACACTAGGTCACTGTGGCAAACAGACTGACACAGCTGTTAGAGATGAGGCCAGATTCTTGCAGATGGATCACTGAAAAATGAGTGACTCCACATGATAGTGGTAGACATGGGGGAATTTACAACTATCAAAAATATGAACCTGAGATTGTAGCATGCAATAAGATATGCAAAATATTCAAGTGTGCCAGAATAAACATATCTACAGTATAGCAGTAAGAGTGTTAGTACTAAGCGCCTTCGCTTAAACCTATATGAGCAGAGGGCACATTAAACAGATCCATGACAGGAATTTTAATCTACTCCGTTTGGTCAGTGTTCAGCCATTCACCTCTTTCTCAAGCCAACGTTAAACCCTGTCACAGTAAACCGACGTTGGTCACAAGCAAACTCAAACATGACATCATACATTTCCTGAAGTCTTTGCAAGTCATACAGCACACCTGACGCATGCAGAACGCGTTTAAATTGGACATATGTAAGATTAAAATGCAAGCTGAATAAACTGAATCAATCAAAATGTACTCAGTGTGTAATTGTAGACTATGCAATTATAGTTTATACACAGGCTAATTGCTCATCATTTGCACAAGGTTCTCCAACAACTTCTAACAATGTGATCTCATTTGTGTTCGCTCACACTTTTAATTCCAGTCTGAAGCGACTGTGTGGGGCAAAAAGCAGCATCACCAAAACATATTCAAAGCAGATATCCGGGAATAAGAGTGAATCTTAAAAACAGAAATAATATCGTGTTTTTACGCTAATACATTGTTGTTGACTAGTAGCCAGGTGATAAATGAAGGTGTCTGGGAAAAGTCATAGAAACTTGATAACGTGCATCATCTACTAAATGTTCCACTGACTTTTTTTTTAACTTATTCTTGCAGTTATAGTTAATGGACATCTTTATTATTNAGTGCATCATCTACTAAATGTTCCACTGACTTTTTTTTTTAAACTTATTCTTGCAGTTATAGTTAATGGACATCTTTATTATTTAACAGGAGGTGTTCAACTATATACTTTACCAGCTTGTGTCGTCGTCAAGTGAAGTAGGACCAACACAAATAGCGATATTCTCGTGCGTCCCCTCGTCCTTAATAAACGGTCCATCCTTTCCAAGCGCGGACCCCCCTGAGCCTCCGCCGCCAAAACTTTATAGTTACTGCAGAAGTTGTATTTGAGGGAACTAAGCAGCCATGGGGTAAAAAAGGAAAAAAAGCCAGCCAGTGTAGCTCCACTTGCTTGATTGTTGGTGAAGTTTTGTTGTGGTGGCTTCTCTCAGTTTCGCTCTGTCCCTCTCATTCAATTTCTCCCTCTCACCATCACTCCCTCCCTCTGCACTCCACCTCCTCCGCCTCTTCCCTCCCATAGGACGGTATCCTGGAACGCATGGATGAGAGGTGCGCCTCTAGAAGACCATCCATAAATCAAGTTTATTGGTCCCTGATAATTTGTTAGGTCTCACTTCTCAGAGGTGACCGTCACTGACAGAGGTGATGAGGAGAACAACGTTCTTACATGGAAAAATTTTTTCTTTTTTACTGAACTGGCCAGTGTAGGCTGTTCTACTATCAGTGGAGGCTGCATTTTACCATATGTGATTTAGACAAAATGTCTCAGTGATTGCATCCAGTAGTCATCATCATAATATATGATACGCAGTTTCAGATATTTCATTACTGAATCATTGGTATTTGGCAGATTCCTTGTTAACTTTCACCAGTGACGATCAGAGCTTTCACAAAACTCATTGAAGCTGGATGATGTATAGTATCTAGACTTTGGACTTAACAACGTTAAATGCACCTCAACATTACAGCACTCCTAACCATTTCAAGGGCAGGTTATCTCTGCCATCAGTCTAAGCCCAGTTGCAGAAGCATCGCTGTAATGTTTGTTCAGGCTGGAGCTTGACCACTGTGAGGCTGCAGGCTGAATCACCTAAGGTTAGAGGTGGCTGACTATTGACAGTGCAAAAGTGGTCAGCTATAGTTAGTTCATGGACAGGCACACCTGTTTAGAAACCATTATGTGAAACAACAAGATTTATTATTTATTACTAACCCTAAGCATCCAGCATCCCACTCTCTAAAACTTTATAATGTAGAAAAAATTACAAGACTTTCCCTTTAAAACACTGAAAAGACGTGTTGTGAAAATAGTAGAAGGTCAGTCATTATAATGACAATGATGACAAAAAGATGCAGAAATAAAACAATTACCCATCCCAATCATCTGCCAAAAGTTAATCCTACACAATGCTGACCACCAGTGATTTCAGTTTAATTAATTATACAAAAAATGGTATTCAGATGAGACTTACTTTTTTGAGATTTGTGAAAGGCATTACCAAAGGTAATGTTTTTAGCGTTCCAACCTACGACAAGCTCTTGTAAAGAAGTTGGAAGCTTAAATTGCATTGACCATAAGGAGAAAATTAGGCAGACTGCAAGAAAGAAGAGCCTTAAACCACAGAAAGAGAGAGAGAGAAACACACCCATATAAAAGCCATGAATCTCTCTTTTATCCAAAGATGCTGCGCACATAATTTCTAGCCAGCAACTCTGTCAGAAATGGTGAGACATTTAAACAATGTTGATTCACAGATTGGTTATAAATTCAAAAAATGGAAAACATTTAATAGTGAGCGAAAATGTTAGATGTAATTATTAAAAAAAAGGGACCCCATATGAATATGAGAGGAAACAGATATATGCTTCAAAACAGCGAATGATATCAGCACATGTAGCAGGGTGCTTGGAAGTAACACAGACTGTCGTAGGAGTAAGCGATAGAAGGAAGTTTGACAGAAACACCCAGATAAGTGAACAGATTGAAGTTGATTTGGTGGGTAAACAAAGGACTCCCTGACCTCCCACTGTCTCTGCTCTCAGTACCAGTATAGCCAGCCTGAGTCAGAGTCACATTCCTAGCAGCTTTTAGCAGATAGTTACCAAGAGTCTATTGGATAGTTTGAGCTTTGAGTGAGAAATACTTCCAGAGCATGTGTTATGTTCCTTTGTCCCACTATTGGAATTGTGCAACTCTCAATGTACCAATGCAGTAATTAATCCCTTGTATTTTAATTAATCTTTAAAGCACACAAGAAACAATAATACAAAAGCACTACAGCACATTGTATGACTTATGATGCACAGGGAAATTTCAATTAGAAAGTCAGTTATTTGTTAGTTTTATATATAATTCTAACACTTCTATCATGCAGAATGTTTTTGACATAAAGTAGTGGATTATTAGGCTAGTTTGGAAAAAACACAGTTAAAGTTTGACAAGAGATCGACTTTGTAGGAGGAAAAAAGCTTGCAGATACATAATGTTGCATAGAAACACTTTTTGTTTTCTCCTCCATATTCCCATATTTTAGTTTTAGTCTTATGTCATTTTTATTTATTTATTCTCTAATTACTCCCAGTTACATAGATTAGATGCACACTACTGCAGTTTGATGTTTATCCTTAGCATGTGATATGGTTTTACAAATTGGAAGTATCTCTCTCTCCCTCTGCAGGTCATTCTGCGCTTATAAATGATGGGTAACTCTTATCATTCAATCACTGTGAGGGTGGAAAGTGCAGTGAAATAATCTGTCATCACTTTATTCCAGGCCCTGTGAGGAATAATGAAACCTTATTAAGCCTCAGGAGGAGAGGATGAGAATTTAGGATTAGGAAACCCTAAGATGGCCTTTCAACTGAGTCTACATCAGACTGCTGCTTGTTTTGAAGAACATGCCAGAACAAGACAACAAACCGCCTGTCATAGGAAATATGCTTGTGAATTTTCAGAAGGATTAGGCGACCGACTCTTTCTGCTTGCCAAAAAATACTGCACAAGATTTATGTGTGTATCTTATCTAGTATGCAGTCATCATGAAATAATGACTTAAAAAATCATCTCACCACCACTTCCTAATGAGATTGTGATGTCATTTAGTTGTATATTATGTGATTTCAGTTTCCGTCATTGTGATATGAGGATTTTAAAATGAGTGTGAATGATGATTGTGTATCTTAGTTTGTGGGGGGGGGGGGGGGGGGGGGGGGGGGGGGGGGG
>JANJYP010205214.1:0-15949 GCA_024605115.1 Rastrelliger brachysoma
TAGAAGGGGACAGAGAAAGAGGCCCAAAAAAGGCCTTGCAAACCAAAAATACAGTATTGTCATCCTAATATAGTAAAACTTTTAGTTGATATACTACATCAAGAGTGTGCAATTAATTGATTAAATAAATCAAAATGCTGCTACAACAATTCAGTATGATCAAGAAAAAATAAAGCAATTCTCAAGGTCTTACTTCCATCATATTTTTTTATTTCCAACCATCTAGAGCTCCGCCTATCCAAGTTGGGAGCTTGGTCTCTGATGCTAACGAGGCTACATGTCCATTCACCATTCTGACCACTAGAGATGTCCCTTGATCGATCATCAGGAAAATTAACAATCTATTACTGATTACTTATTAATCTATTCACGTATCAATCTGCAATACTACAATACAGCACACCCAACATGGAACACAGTAATGGTAAAAGCATGGAAAAAGTCAGCTGTTACTTAAAATTACTCACTCCATGAGAGACACTGACAAATGCTAATTCTGCCTATCTTTAACCTTGAAGGATGCTGTAGGATGGTGCCGTTGAGGCTGCCCAGGAGGTAGGAAAAATAAAAACATGAAATTCTCCAGGGTGGCTGAAGGTTGGTTCAGAGTTGTGGTTTGGGATAGCAGATAAGAGAGAGAGTGATGCATTCTGCAGATAACCACTAAACCAGGATCACTCACTTTGAAGAAGTCCCATCGCACACAACAGCCGCAAGGCCAGGGAATGAGTTTACGCCTACCTCTGTTTGCTGGTGGCAACAAAATATGCTGGGGAGTAAACGCATGCACGGGCACACATGCACATTTACACTAAATATTCACAAATATTATTATATAATTCCATATGTGTATCTAAGATACCATATGTGGGTGTGAAGGCTTTTGAGTTGTTAGAACATACATTTTATAGAGTTGGGAGTTTCGGAAAAGCAATACCATGGGTATTGTTGTTCATGAGTTATTGATAATGCTTTTAAATAACTTGTCTAATGCCCCAAATGAACATTTTGATGATATCATATTTTATCAATAAATGAAATGTATAATTTGATATATAATTTGTGGTCAGCCATGGAAACTTGATTGATGTTGTTTAAAGGCAACC
Source organism: Rastrelliger brachysoma (assembly GCA_024605115.1). Taxonomy (NCBI): domain Eukaryota; kingdom Metazoa; phylum Chordata; class Actinopteri; order Scombriformes; family Scombridae; genus Rastrelliger; species Rastrelliger brachysoma. The sequence continues at coordinate 1,107 of JANJYP010205214.1, forward strand.
AAGTCTTTCTTATAATGCAGGGCTCACTATGCTGGACTTTGATGCAGCTTTCTGTTGAGCCTATGAAACAGGTCATTTTAGCTCCTGTCTCCTTTAGCTCCACTCCCCGCGCTAAAATATAAATCATATTGAAAATATGGTGGTGGATGCCAGCAAAACATAGAAAAACCTTAGCAATGAGGGACAGCTCTTTATGTGGGTGTATAACAAGTCATCAACAATATAGAAAGCAAAGCATTCACGATTGGATGAAGGCCCCTCATTTGACTTGCAGAGAACATTTCTACATAACGTTAATGTCAAGTACTTGAACTTTGAGCATGTTTAATAGAACTCCAACATTAGTATAACAGTATATAGATAACAAGAAGCTAGTGGAGGTCAAAGCATAATATGACCCATTCAACAATATACACATACTGCTTGTGTAAAGGTTATAACAACTTATTTTGAAAAGATTAGAAATAGACTTGCAAAGTTGTGTGTGTGTTTGTGCGTGTGTGTGTGTGTGTGTGTATTATGCATATTAGTAATTAAGATGAGTCATGTTCACTGTGTAAGCCTACTGTGTGCCAGCCACAGACACAAACACACAGTGGCTCTGAATTGATGCCAGCAGTTTGGTCTTAAAATAACTTCTTATTTGTCAAGTGTATAATTATCATCACAATATTTCCATCCTTTTTTAAAATTTTTATTTTGATCTTTCTTTGTAATTTAAAAATCCACTTATGACAGTCATATAAATAGAGGGATGATTACCATTTGTTGCATGATCATGTATGTGAGGGGAAGTGGTATAATAATAGTTATAACAAAGCTGTATGTAATTCATAGCAATTCAGCCAAGAAGCTCAGTCCGCAGTACTTTGTTCTTTTACTGTAATATTTCTAAGCACAGGGGAGTGCTGTCAACAATGGTCTTCTTGTTTCCTTTATCGTGGAATAAAATGTCACTCTAAAATACCCTGCCTGTCAACCCTAGGTGCTTTTCAGTGTGGCTGTATATATATTTTTTTCTTATTCTTTGGGTAAGATTGTGATGCAGTGTATTAAGTGTCTGAAAATTAAGGGATATTTTCAGACATTTAATGCACTACATAAAATAAATGTTTTGATGTCAGTCCCTCAGACCATGAGCTGCTCTCCAGAAAAGCCATTTTGCATTCACATTGAACATTCATAGGGGGAGAAAAATCCTCTTTAGAAGAGGTAGAGATGCCAGTTCCTCCACTGACAGTCACCTCAATAGGCCAGACTGCATTGCAGCTGCCAGAAGTCATTTTTCAGTGCAGGTGCAAGTCTCACTTTTTCTCAGATGGAAAACTCACTCTTCCCATTTTTATCTTTGCCTCTGTCGATCTCTTTACTCCTCTTCCTCTTCACTCTATACACTCTGACTGCAGCAAGTCCAGGCGAGCTCTCTGAAAAATGTAGGAAGTCACTTACTCACAGAAAAAAAAATACTGAGTAAAAGTGTTAGTAAGATTTTTCATTTCAAGTATTTTCAGATTTTCTCCTCCAGTCATCTGAAAGTTATTGTTCTACTGACTGTAAACATAGTGTACAATAAATTCTGATGGAAACAACAGTATTTTCCTGATTCGTACATGGCAGACATTGAAAGTTAATCACCGTACATCTGGCAACCTTGTCCCCAACAACAATTAGATTTGAGGGCAGCACTGCCGCACATAGCTAAACTCATCAGTGTACTATTGTGTATGCATTTGCCAGCTGTTGTTATATTTACTCCTAGCTGTTAGATTTATGACTCTATATACCAGCTGCGGTAGTTAGCTAGTGGTGGTCAACTTTTCACTAATTTGAAACAAATGTTGTGATTTTGTTAAAACACTGTCTACATCATTAATGTATTCAAACACTGCCAAAGTAGTTTTATATTAAACACAGTTACATCTCCTCTGAAAAAGGTAGAGGGTGGAATTATACAATCACACACTATAATCAACATGAGGTCTTACCTGAGACTGCTTCACTCTGCTTTGCAACACTAAAACTGTGTCTAGATAGTCACTGTCTGTGTAGGCAGAGAACCTAGGGTCAGCAAACAGGCCACTACAAGTTTCCTAATCTCTGTGCCACAACAAGGTCTCCTTTATGCTCCCACTATTAATAACAGTAGTGGATGCAGAGAGTAAGTGGGGGAAGAAGAGAGGTCTGAGTGGGTAGGCATTAATCAGATGTGGCAATGGCTGTGAGCCAGCAAAGGTGCTGGTAGTTAGGTATTATCAGGCACAAAGAGGGAAAAAAAAACAACTATTATAAAGCAGCTGAATGTACACTCTATGTCCATATGTTTATCAATGCCAACAACCATATGTGATCAACATTTCATTACAAAACCACATGAATTAATTTTCTGCTACAGGGATTTGCTCCCATTTAGCCATTTAGTCACAAAGGCATTAGTGAGATCTGCCACTGATGTTCAGTGATAAAGCCTGGCCTATCATCAGTGCTCTAATTTGTCCCAAAGGTGTTGGGTGAGGTTGAAGTCAGAGTCAGTCAAGCTCTTTCACACGAAACCCAGAAAAAAATCCTTTCACACTGAAATATAAGGAGTCATATGTAATCTCTCCCCGTAAAGGTATTTAAAATATCTTCTATTTATCCTGACTCTGAGAAATAACACTTGCATACAGATAGTTTTCACAATTATACTGTATTGGCAAACAAAGTTGCACTGAGTAGTTTGCATTGTGGATACAGCATGTGGTAAAGTTTAGGAAACAAAAGCACTTGAGTTAAGGTTAGTGAAAGATTGATGTTTCGTTTAAATGTTAACAAGATAGTTGCTTCAAGTCACTGCAGATTTTGTCCTGTATTAAACAGAGAACACAATCTTTTCCTAACCTTAAACAAGTGCTGCTAGTACCAATTCATGATGCTGCAGATTTTAGTAGCAGATGTTGTAAGGCAAAATGAAACTTTTTTTGGGGTGGAAATAGTCTGAATATTTCACTCATGAATTCAGTGTTTTGCTAACTTGTCAAATATATTAATTAACAACATTGTCTCATTATGTTGAGAGAAAAAAGTCATTTATCCAACATTACTTTAGCTAAATGTTATGTTAGTTGTATTCAAACATAATATTTAGGGTTAGAGTCAAGACTGATTGATATATTTCTCTTTACTGGACATAGGAGTCTACATACTTTTGGGCATACAGTGTAGTGTGATGCAGCAAACAGCCACCCTGCTGCGTCTCTTCTACAACTTTCCTATCGCATGAGAGCCACTTGTATAGCCTCGGGTTCATGCATCCTTTAAAAATTTAGTATAGAAAATCTCTCCATAGAGCCAGATTTGGATCATCCTCTTCTGAATCTACACCATCACTGCAGCTATGAAGTTACACACAAGCCTATTGTACATCACCCATGCACCAAAGCATGAAATGTGGCTGTAAGAAATGTGACTGCAGTTATTACAAGCAAAGAGTCAACAATGTGAACCCCACTACTGCCCAGGGATGTTTGAACATTGAGTAACTCAACCATCTGTGCTCTTTCTCTCCAGCTCACACACACACATACACACACACACACTTTCTTCAAGACCATCCCTCCTTAGGGAGCATATGCAACGCAGCGATCCAACACTAATTCTACTGCCTCTGCTCAGTATAATCCAATCAGCTGTACTAGAGAAACAGAGGAAAGGACACAAAGAATAGATGGCCTAACTAACAAACAAATAAACAAACAACTCTAGTCTTACTGACAAATGTCTGATTGAAATTTCCCTTTCACAGACATACCTACTGATTTAATTTGACCAAGTATACAAGCAAGGGCACTCTGCAATCATTGTCTTCTTGCAAATAATCTATGGGTCCATGCCCTATTTTTATTGGATATTATACTTAGATAAAGCAAAAACAGAATTACTGATTGGAACTGCTCCTCCTTTGCACGTCCCTCCAGAGATTTTAGAGTGTAATCATTTTAAAATTCAGGCTGCTCAACTTCCTCCAGAAGAGCATGAATATTTCACCCTCTGCAAATGAGGGCTCAGCGTTGAATTCCTTGATGGCAGTGATTATGACACAGTAATTAGTGAGATGGTTATGTGATGATGATTGTCATTATTGTGCCCTCATCAAAGGCTGTCAATCACGACTCATGTGAAGCTAATACACATTCAGTGATAAGGAAAAAAAAAAGCGAGGGCTCATCTTGTAGTGTACATAAAGCACTCACATGTTGGTATAATGTGCATAACCACCAGACAATGTGTCTGTAACCCAAATTAAAGATCAAAGGATTGTGGTTATTTTTATGTGAAGGGATGGCTTTGACCATGTTCAATTAAACCCTTGGAGCATTAACATGTAAGCAACTGATGAAGGATATGCAATTATTTAAGCCAATTATCATTCTTCTCTGGTACTTTGCTAAATCATATTCAGGGTAAAGTAGGCTATTAAACACAGACATGCATGCAGTGGAGATGTCTGGGAATCCTAAATGGCAGATGAATGATTGCAGCTGGCAACACATCGCTTAGAGCTCAGAACATGCACGTTTTACTTTTAATAGACACTTTTCCTACAGGTGCATGGACGTAAGATTTAGTCGATAATCCTGATGTTAATATATATANGTCTATCGAAGAGTTTTGGGAAATTAGAGAGAAGGAAGATTTCAGGCATGAGCATAGAATCCTAAATAGAATACCACAGGATATGCACTGTATATTTCCTCTGTACCAGGTCCCATCCTTCCCTCTGCAGACTCCCACATCATACTGTTCAACTCCCTTCGCTTGAAAATTTAAGTCATGCAGCAAGCAGATTCCTGAAAAGCAGGGGGTGGCAGGGGAGAGAGAAATACCTCCAAGGATTAGTAACTAATCCAGGCATTGGTCCGGGAGGCTCTGGCCTCTGCCTCCTGTCCTTCAAAACACTGGGAGCTCTGTTGGAAGGGTCACTGCTAATGGGTGGAGGCTTCAGGGGTTTACAAGGAAGGAGTGATAGGGGTGCTCGTTAGCAGGCCTATGGAGTATTAGCTGCTTGTGTTAGTTAGTGAGGATCAGTTGGTGTTTGGGTGGATGTGCTAACTGGAAGTAGTGATACTGTAGTGGATCCAGATCTTTATTTAAAGGCATAGTTTACCTTAGTTTTATTTTCAAGTGCACAAATACAAAATAAGCCAATGGTTTTATTTCCAAAATAAAATACACTGTATTCCAACCAACGTTATTTTTGTTGTTTGTTTGTTTTTTGCTTTTTCATTTAGATCTCGGTTTTGTCATCAGTTTAGTGTAGTAATACTACTACTTTATTTCACCTCACTGTTCTGTACAAAAAGTCCGAGCGACTAAGAGTGATGGGTGACTAAGTTTGCATTTGAAACTATTTCAAATGCAAACTTTATTTTTCCGAAATAATTTAAAAATGTAGTTTGATTTTAGTAGTAGTAGTAGTAGTAGTAGTAGTAACAATAATAAATTTAAAGTATTTGCCAATGCTATTCCTTCCTAGTTTAACTACATCAGTAGTGATCTATGGAAGTAGTCTCAGAATCAAAGCTCTTGTAATGGCAATTATATTTGTACAGAACTTACACAGAATTATGTGTCATGATAAGATGAAAATGAAAACATTTTTGTCTCTGTCGCTTTATAAATAAATAGTATTTTTCTGTCAACCACTGTAATGTGTGCTGAATCCAGGGTTGTTCTGTGTTTTTTCCTGACATTCACAGACTTATGGCTAATGTTTGATTCAAATGATTAGCATTATTAATTGATTTCCGTTACCTGACAAGGTCACCTTGTTGTTCTAGATCCTATTTGCTGAGACATGGAGACACCAAGCAAATTTTGCCTTGTTGAGAGAATAGAGAGAGAGACTATTTAGTACTGTGCACTTTATCTGCTCATTGGTAATTTTTTTCTTTTTTGTTATGACTTGAGAAAGGAGAAACTTTTTTTGAAGTCAGAAATTATATGCAACGTTATCTGCACTTCACAGTTTTATAGCTGATTATTTGTGGTTTTATGTGCCTTTTCAGTGTCTTTATTGTTTTGTTGTTGTTGTTTTTTTGTTTTTTTTTTTTTCAGAAGCCATGTGCTATACCCAAACAAAGGAACAATGCAGCACAATGTAAAAATTAAAGGCCATCAGTCTTGTTTCCCAAAACTAAGATACCAACACTTAGAACCAGGGGTTATATCAGGACATAAATATCTTGAAGTCAGACCTGGAACATAAAGTCTCAAACACTGAAGCCTTGCTGTGTCATACAATACTGCATATGGTCAGCATTCAAATTATTTGCTAGTGATTCTTTCTGTTATGTTATTTACTCACACACTAGTCACAAAATGAACTGCATCCAGTCCTCTCTACATTGTTTCAGTTTTGAAATGAGTCACCGCCACTCACCATCCGTTCTGCACTGTCTCAGCACATAATTACATGATTGATGTGTGTGGATAAGAAGAGGTTGATGTGGAGCATTGTTCTGTTGATGATGTCAATCACAGAGTTGTGAGCTAAATTAAGAATGAGTGGGCAACTCTTTGCCTTCAAAGTTTGCCTGATATTCTCATTAAAAATGTACAATCAATATAGACTATAGGCTCACCTCTTAGCAGGTGAAAAAAAAAAAAAAAAAAAAAACTGAATCACTACACTGTTTCTTTAACAATTAAAATCAATTGTGTCGTGACTGACATAGTTGCAATCTGAAAATGGAAAAAAATAAATCTCAGTGTCAGAGCCTCTGGGGGAGCTGCAGTGATGAATCTGCCATCTCTGCAGAGAACAGATCTTCAGCGTTTGAGGTGGGAAGGAGATGTTGGTGGTCAGAGCAGGAAACACCTCTCACCATGTGTGAGTGATCTGATTTAGCTCAGGAAAAAAATGGCCCAGTGTTTGATTCAAACAAAATAGCTGTCTGTCTAGGTTATTCACCTAGGTGGTTGGTTGCATCTATCAGCAAGAATGAAGGTTTTTTAGGTATATTATTGATTAATGTTGAAAGATGATCAGTTAATTATCCATATTTTTACATTTATTCAGCCATTGATTGCTTTTTTTTTTACTTTTATTCATTCATTTGACTGTTTTATGCTGTTGTCTTAGACAGTGCTAAGACAAAGAGATACAGATGTACTGAACATAATGTGTTACAAAGATGGAAGGAATGACAGCAAGAAGTGGTTACTTTGTATTGAGTGCAAAAGGTCAACTTCTGCTTGGACGGACCTCTTGGACATCTCTTTTTTGCTTTTGAATAGCAATTGCCTCTTTGTGACTTCCCCAACTAGTTCCCAATATAAATCAATGCCTACTTCGCTTATATTTACTGTCTCTGTCATTGAGAGGAAAAAGAGTTTCCCTTTTTGTTTTCCCTCATCTTCAACCACTTGCCGATCAGCATTTAAAATTCATTCTGTAGTTTATTTTTGTGCACATTTACCAGTCGAGCATTACCACAACCTACTACACTGTAATCTATATATACACACACACACAACGTACATATGAAAATGTATAAATCCATTTCAAACCATGTTACTGACATTGCACACATACTTCCATGCATCCTGTACGTCAACATGGATGTTAACCAATACATCCAGCAGGGCGCAGCTCAGAGTCAGAACTTTATGATGGAGATTTTTTTTTTCTACTACTGCCATTGAGAGGAATTGACAGTAACCATTTCCAATACTTCAGGATGTCTGCTGGGGCATTTGACAAAATCCACCACAGCAGGTTGCATAGTGCCATTGTTATTTCTTTATTACTTTATTTCTTCTGTCTGATTGACATATTAGGTAGTGACAGCAACACTGCCCCCATGGTTTCCTGTGGTTCTGATCCATTTGGTCCATATCTTTGTGGAAAGGTGCAGGGATTTGGTGAAATGAATGCAGAGTATGTACCAAAGGCTCTGTCTGTATCCATATGTGTATTTAATGTTGAGCATAAATGGGCCTTAACAGTAGCCCTAATCCTTCATGGTCAGTTCAACTCAAAATATCTTTATTTTATTTACTTCTGTTTTTAGATTCACATATTTTAACATTAATATTTTATATTTTTCATTTTTTTCTTGAACTATGACAATTTAAAAATTACCTCCTATTAATAAATATTAGATTTGGTCATGGTATTTAACTTCTTGATATCTTGATATCTATCTCTTTTTTTTTTTCTTTTTTTTTAATAAAGCTGCTACTGTATGTTATTGATTTTTAAACAATTGATTTCTAATTTACAATAACCTTTTTTTCCAGTCTTATTCTTTATCTGTGTTTCATGTATTCTTATTATTCTTGTGTACGTAATAGTGTATTGAGAAGAATATTTATCTTGCTTTTCCTGTTCTTTGCTGACTTGATTATACATAATCACTGAAAGTGTAGCCACTATGGCAAAGGTTCATATCAAGTCACAAATTTTCATCTGGACCTAGGCTTTTTCTCAAAACACACTGACGCTACTTGTCAAGAGGTGACGGTTGTTTCTTGTTGTTCACACTCGCATGTTCTCCTGGCTCGTGTGCAGTAGCAGAAGGGGAGTAGTATATATAGTGTGTGTCTAGACCTTTAGTCATGCTCCATAACACTTCACAAAGATCCAATGAGGCCATACAACAAGGCTTTCTTTTTCTGGGTCAAAAGTTTAGTTAGGTTGCTCTCCTACCTATTTACTATATTTTTGAAATGATTCTTGCTCATAAAACGCAATAAAGAAGAACTATGTTTTTCTTCAGTATAATGTTTGCCATTATGTATTTTATATAAGGCATTTCAAAAAATCATGCTGAAATCATGTTAAATGTCTTATTTAGAAGTCCCTGTGGAAAGGCATGATGTTCTGCCACTGGGACAGAACAACATGCAAACATTGCTGCATTTATTGGAACTACCATGTAATCAATAAAATAGTAGAAAAACAATGTGTGCATGTGTGTGTGAAGTGGCAGTGCCTCTGCAGAACTCTGTGCAGCACTCATTTTACCAACATTATGACTGGCTAGGGAGTGTAACACTCACCACAACAAAATAAAGCTTGTGCCTCAACTGGTGAAATTACTTTAATATAAAAGTTAACAACAATTTTGTTGTTAAAAGATTGCAAACAACAGCAGGTATCCAGCATCATCAGCATCTTTATGGTTTTACACAAACACTGAATTGAAGCTCAACAAATCACTGAATTAAATTTTATCTTAAAAAATAACAAGCTTGTCTGTGTAGAACAGTAGTGACTTGACTTTCTATGATGAAATGTGTGGTTTATTTACAAGCAGAGTTAAGATGGCTTTCATTATAATTTCTGTCTGTGTGTGGGAATTTTCACATACTACCAAAATAGATACAAATGTTAATTTTAAATGACTTTATAGCTAGCTGTACCAGTAATGTAGAAACACCCACAAGATTGAGAAATGCCCACCTTCACTATTCTGAAACTTTTTTGAGTTGTCAGACTGAACTAGCTTTGCAGGCTTTGCTCCATTAGTCTATTGTATAAGATGTGGGTAGGACTTAATAGGAGTTCTCTGAGGAAAAGAGGCCATCATAAACCCCTGCTGACATGCCAGGCTATTTTTATTTCCCTCTCCAATTGCACTGCTGTTCAGCACAGCATGAGCTTTACAATCCAGTCTTAAAAGCGTAAAAAATGAATTATCACAAAAAAAATAGAGTGAGACAGAGTAAGACAGGGTAAAAATGTAATATCTGTGATGGGACATCAACATGAATGGTGTTTAATTTTTTTTCGGAAAAAAAACAGAATGGGGAAATATATGACAGTTGAGTAAAAAAAAAAGAAAAGTGAGACAAGTGAGAAATGAGAAACTAGGAACAAATTAGAAGCTATAAAATGACAGTTCCATTTTAAATGATGGTGATATTATATTTGTGTTTTTCTTCTTCTTTTTTATTACGTTTTATTTTCTAAACTAATCTATTAAAGTATATGACAATCTTCATTGATACTCCACTTCTCTCTGGAAAGTATGAAATGGTTTAGACTGGCAATTTTGCCCAGCAGGGTGAGCTGTCCCCAGAGTAGCCCTCATCTTTCAAAATTCTGCCAGTTACATTGCAAAGGGGGAGACGATGATGGGCAGAGGAGGTCTCCAGCTACAAAAGAGTGATGGGTGATGTCAGAAGGGCGCAGTCAAGCACATGCAGCCCCAGGCTCTGCTGGGACATCCAATTCCCTGTATGTCAGTGGCAAGATGTGCCTTGCATATCATCTAAAGAGATCACCACTCACTTTCTATGTGAAAAAAGAATAAGAACTCAAATACCGAAAATTACTTTTAAAATATTAGCTTTTAACTGCTGATGTATCCAAACTTGTCATTAAAGACAGAACAATGTACTGTCCTTCAGACTGACAGTGTAGGCTCGAGTCCACACATACTCATTCATCAGTTATGAATTTGAAGAGTGCTAGGACTGCACATGAAAGCATGTAATTTCAGTGAATTTGTTGAGACTATTTTGGGAAAAATGAATTCGATCTATATTCATTTTCAAAATAGGTGAGAAGAAGCACAACTTCAACATTTCAGCTTTGCAGGGAAAAGTCAGAAAGCCATTATCTGCACTGAGGTACTGTACTGTTTCAGTGAATTTTTTTATATTAATTGATTTGTTTTTATTTTCATTTTTTGGAGACATGTGGAAACAACACTGGCATACAAATACTAAATAAAATATATGTGGAAAGAGCTTTTTCATTGAAGTAGCAGACACAGCGCAAAATTAGTATTCATTTAGAGATGTGTCTCCAGCCTCCTGATGAATGTAAGTACAAAATTTACTCCCCTTTTAGCTCTGATTTTGCTCTGCACTAGTTCCTTAGGGGAATAGCTGACTCTTTTGTTTCTAAGTGCTACATTATGATCACCAGCTTGTCACTTACTTTGATACTTTGCAGTGTGGTGTTTGGCAGGTTGTATATGGTGGATTTATCGTAGTTTTTTTTTCACTGGAAAAAAAGCTGCCTAATGCTGATGGGAATGGGGCTGATGAAAGCTGTGAGAGTGAGTCAAAACAGTAAATCTGTGGGTTGTGAAACCAAAACAATAAGCTGAAGGATGCCAAAATTCTTCGTAGAGCTGAGGAAGAGATGGTGATAATTCTCTGTGAGTTCATCATTACTGCAGATTAAAATTAACATTTTTGTCACATGCATTATGCATCCCTGTGGCATGGGGTGAAAGGTAACTTTAGCTCAAAAGGTTGATTCACCCATAATAAAATTTACTAGATTTTGAGATAACCGACTCAGAGAGATACTCACTGAGTCAGCTCTTTTTACCATATATGCTTATATCTCTCATATCTTTCTATGAACAAGTTCAGTTGAATTTAGTGTTCACATCACTGAAAGACGATAGATAATCGATGTCTCATATGCAGAATGGCTGTGTCTGTATTGAGAATGCTACATACAGCAAGAGCACACATTATTTAAGAGAAGACATTTCTGATGCATCTAGGTGGCTGTTAAAATATTTACTCAATGGGTGTGACTATCTGCCACAAGGTTAATCAAATAAAGCAACACACATGGAAATCAACATTTCAGATTTTTGAATTGCTGCATGGGACCATCTCCTTTGGTCAGATAAAAAGTAAAATAAAATGTCTCCTGAAATGAAGAGCAGATAGCATCACGTCCAGGTTTCTGGGCCAGTTCACTCTCTGTATGAGTCACCCTTTCATTATTTCTGAATAGGTGCATACTGCGTCAAGGTTGCCTCATTTATTATTTATTTATTGCTTTTGTTTTGTAACTTGTCACACACAAACCAACTCTGGCAGTGGCAGCATAGAATTTTAAAGTCAAAGTGATACCCATCTGGTGTACCTGCGAGGTGTGGATTGATCCACTAAGTCAGTGTGGCAGGTTGTGCCTGGGGAGATCAGCGTAAAAGATACACACAAATATAAGCACACACTGATCTCTGGAGGCAAACGCAGTGCAGACCAAAGTGGCAATCACACTATGTTCATCTCTCTGCTGAAAGCTAAAACACTATTTGAAAGAAAATTTCCAATTAAGTAATGATTTTTATGTCAGGAAGGGTGAGATGAAACACACATTCATCCATGTGTGAATGCAGTCAGATTGTGGACTTGCTGCAATTAGGGAGCAGAAGGTGGCTGGAGGGAAAAGGGCTCGCACGCAGAGATTTGGAAATACCACTATAAGTCCTCCCCATGCACCCACACATAGACACATACAGACAACCACAACATATATTTCTTAGTGCCCTCCACATGATGAAAACCACAGATGTTTCCCTTGCCCAGATGATTGCTGCAAGTGGTCCTTTTCAAGCTGAGAAACAAATGTTGCCAGGGTCACTGAATCATGAAGGTCATGTGATGCATCATTCAGTTTCATCCTGTCACCATGACCCCACTGCAGCCAGACAACCACTCAAAAAACTCCAGCAGCGAAGAAGTGTTTTTTTTTTTTTTTTTTCTTTTGCGGTCATTCCCGGTAAAACTCTTCCTCTTCTCCAAGGGACTGGAAATATACTATAAATAAGAGTTGTAATATTAGTTTTCTTTTTTGTTACATGGATCTATTATACAAACCATGTGCAACCAGGGACTGAAATAATAAGTATATGATATTCACACTGAATTTGAATCTGAATTAATACCTCTGGACCCTTTAGTTAATTTTGCTTCTTGATGCATGAAGTTCCTCTTTTTAAAGAAAGAAAAAAATAAGAGGAACAAGCAAAAAAAAAGGTGACTAAAACTGCTGTACTGTCTCACTACAGCAACTCAGAACATGAAATAAAGACAGTGATTACAGTAGAATCAATGTTCTGTATAATGTGTATATTGATTGTACAAGTGCTACTGTTATCTAGGCTTCAGCTCTAATTTTAATCATGATAATTATAGTTTGCACAGGTGCTGAAGTACTCTGTGTATTGACAAAAAGTATCTTAGAGTACATGTTGCATTTACTTGTGCTGTTAGACAGGAAACTCAGAATGAACAAGCCCAAAGAAAAAAAGCCCTGTCAGCATTGCAAGCTTAGTTTTATGAGGACATACAACCAGGCAATGCAATCAGAGTTTCAAGCACTAGGTTACCACGGCAATACTATTGACAGTAATTTCTGTCCAGAAATTTCTTAAAGCTCCACTAATCATAGTACTTTATCAACAATGAGTCAAACCACTTTCTGTAATTAAAATAATAATAATAATAATAATAATAATAATAATAATAATAATAATAATAATAATAATAATAATAATAATAATAATAATAATAATAAAGCTTTACTTTCATATAACCATACAATATATCACAGTAATCACAGTAAAAGTGACATGCAAAAACAATATTCAGATATTTTGTAAATATCACAGTGGACAAATTCATTACAAAATTTTATTAAAGCAAAAATTGGTAAGCAGGCAAAATTATGTTATACTATTGAAATATGAATACTGATAGATTAGCATGATAACAGTGCTGATAATTTCCATATTGTTAGGTGGTTTAAATCACTATGTAATGTATCACTTTATACTTTTATAAGTGTGTGTGAAATCTGTTATGTAAGTGTCATGGAAGTTATATTTTCTTCTGAAAGAGAGAAAAAAGTGACTAGTTTATAAAAACTGTACTTAAGTATAATACTTGAGTAAAGGCTGTCTACAAAGGACTGGTGATGGGCAGCAAATAATTTACGACAGCTACCGTGAGATATGAACAGATGCTGCTGGTACATTAAAAAAAACATTCATGGATAAAATAATTAAAAGTACAGTTCCTCCTTATATGTGAAAGACAAAGTAGGTTATTTCCCAGTGTGTTCCAACATGACTCTTATGAGAGCATTGCTGATTTGACACCACAAACATCTTTCTGTACCATGGCTCTTCTGGTAAAAAGTGTGCTCTATGTAATTATAGATATGGATTTTCAATTATTTTACAGCAAAAAGGCATGACGCAAGATTTTCTGTGCAGCTATGCACAGCCGGAGGCCCAGTGTTCCACAGCTTCATCCCAAGACAGTAATGCCTTCTTGGTTGTTAAACATTGGAATAATGACATTTTCTCCCTAGAAAGTACTTGCCTGCTGATTGTTTGGGATTTTTGAATCATATTTCTGTATAAGATAGAGGCAAGCAGAAAATGGAGGAAGCAGTAGTTATAACAGAAAGTAGGTGTGAAGGGAATAGTTCTGCAAAAATATATTGTCCATTCCTCATGTTTGCACTTAAAGAGATAAACATTAAACCTTAACTTGCTTCAGTTCTGATTTCTTTGATGTATTTGACTTCATACCAGGGTTGTTTAAAGTTTATATTTTGGTTTAAAAATGTGACAAACAGATTAAGCAGAGCTATGAAAGTTTTTTTTTTTTTTTCCTTGAGTCAAAATTACACAGGATCAGATATTTTATTTTACATTTTCACATCTAATAAGAGTCATTCATGCAATAACTGCACCTCGTTTTGATTACTGCAACTCACAGTATTACAGTATTAGTCATGCTTTTCTGCTTCAATCCAGATGGTCCAGAATACTGCAGCCAGGATCTCAAATGGATCCAATAAATGGGCCACATTATGCTGGCATAACTGGCACTGTGACAGTTATAGAGCTGACAAATGCTCACTGTTTGTTTACCAATGTAAATCTTAGTCTTGCTTATTTTATATACACAGTATCTGAATTCCTTTGTCTATTTAAAGTGTCCTAAATCTTGTGTATACTGATCAGAAACACCCTAGTTATGGAAGCATCCTTCATATGTTTAAGGTTAAAGATTATTATAGAATTTTGAAA
>JANJYP010205342.1:0-19018 GCA_024605115.1 Rastrelliger brachysoma
TAGTTAATATTGAAATATATTATATATATTTGGAAAGTCTGAGTTCAGAGTGCCAGGAGGTGGCCAAAAAAGTCAGCAAGGTTAACTAACTTTGTACTTGAAACATGTACTTGAATCAACATTTAGATATTCTTTCTCTGCTATACAAATTGATAGCCATACAGTTACAGTACCTCATTTTTGGTAATAACAAGTTGGAAAAAATCTTTTGGAGGAGGTGGACCCTGACGACTAATTTGAAACAGTTGCCCTCCAAGTAAGGACGCCATTTTCGGACGCAGAGCTGTAACCATGACAACTGAAAGGCAGCTAAATAACAATATCTACTCAACAAGGACAGAAGAGAAATTTTATGGAAATTGTGGTATTGTACACGCGTGTGACATGATAAAAGGTAATGTAAATCAAATAAATGTCTATATAACGGTTATGTGCGTGTATTAAAGGAGAAAGGGGAGGAAGAGGAGGGGTGTGGGTCACGACCCAGCGGACTGATACGTCATATTTGTGACAAGCTACTGTTACTTCAGTGTTTGCTGATGTTTGTATACGCAAATATAAATCAGTTCCACATTTTTGGTCTGAAGACATTATCAGCTAGCTTATATGTATATTTTCAGGTTAATATACAAGGTGTTTCTAGCAGTTACACGGTTTGTGTGAAAACAAGTAGATGCTGAACGCTGAGCGTTAAAATCTGAAGTAGCGTTAAATAGTCCCTAAGCGGATGAATCAGGCGGAGGTATATTGCAGTTGTAGGCCCCTCAGCTGATGTGAAAGTACCAGGGTTAGAGAGAGAAAAGAGGAGCTGGTGCACTGTCTGTTACAACTACAACACTGGAACAAATAGGTAACAACATTATACCAAAAGGTACAATTTTTCAGTGACATCTCATCCAATAGTCTTTTGGACCATCGAGATGATTCAATATAGAATAACATTGGGGGAATTATGATTCAGTGTGGCGAAAATATCTCGATTCCCGTCTCTGCTTTCCTGTTTTTTTGTGTCTAAAAATGTATCAAGAGGCCATTTCTTTTTGCTAGCTAGCGTTACCGTGCTAGGTAGCTGTTAGCTAGACAAAATAGTCAATTTTAAAACAGTTTTGACAAAATTGTGCCCCCTTGAAAAAAGCACTGTATTTTTGTGTTGTAACGAAGCAGGTAGTTTGTCAAAGAAATCCCATTACCATCCTGTCGAGCTGGCAAAAGCGTAAGCTGGCGACAACAAGGCTCGCTAATATTAATTAGCTAGCATGCCAAGGTTAGCTGTAACAGCTTTATCGTTCTTGTTTGGTTTGATAACGCTCAGCTAACTTGTGTGACTGCTTTGGTGCAGTTGATTCTGTGTTCGTAAGGTCAGTAATTAATTGTCAGCTGGGCAGACAGCTTTAGTAATACCAGCCAACAACAGCCGTGTGTCCAGCTAACAACCAGTTGTTTATTTTTTGTCAGCTTACTGTTTGTGAGAGCGGTCATAGGAAGAAATCAGTCGCTAGGCTAACATTAGCTGCTAATAATTAGCCTCGATACTTGTCATAATGTTCCGGATGCTAAACTTAAATACGATCCGTGGCTTTATTTTGGTCACATTTACACTGCCATCTGTAAAGGAAGTGTGTGATATATTGACACGTTATTTGTTAATAGCCAACTTGTTTCTGCCTGCCTAATGTTAGCTTCGAGGCTAACCAACGCTGTTAGTGAGACGGGCATTGGCCTTATGTCAGCTTAGAAAACATTAAGTGATCCTCACAGCTAATGTTAGATGTCGTCTCAAAATTCGTGTTGACAGTTGCTAAGAGAGTGATCCAGGATCTACCTGGATACCATTAACCTGACAGCTAACGTTATGTATTTTTGATCACTCCATCCAGCAGTGCAGACGGTGAGCTAACTCGCTTGCGAGACATGTATATATGTGTTTTTTTCTCTCTAAACTTGATCGTCAGCCAGACACAGACCAGTGTGTCACGGCAGGCAGAATACCAAGTTAGCTTCCGCTGGTTTAATGGTAGCCTGCGAGCTATATTACATTAAACCGCTTTCGAAAAGACGCTTCAAGTCGATGCTGCCATTTTCGATGGGAAGCTAATCTCAGGTGGACGTAATCGTTGTCTTGACACTCAAGGGGCCCGTTTTGAGAATTCACCGGAGATTTCGCCGTTTCATACCAGAAACAAGGTAGCTATTCGGAATAATCAGTGCGTTTATTTGGGAGCTAACGCTAAAGATGTTGTCACACCGGTACGCCATCTACGCATTTCATCTAACCACTGCTACGTTAGCCAGCGTAACTTCAACGAACCAGACTCTGGTATTTGATTATAAGACTTTAAGGGGTTTCTCTTCACAATATTCATAACTTAGTGGTTACAAGGTTTACAAGAGTTTTCGTATAGATACGGATGCGACTGAACCACTGTCAAAACGTATGGGACTAGCTAAGATATAAGTGGCTAAACATGCTAATCGGTGCTGGTAGAGAACTACGTCAGAAATATAGGCCTCTGTAAAACATAAGTATAAAAATTGGGCTCAGTCGAACTTGTTTAGTAGTGTAAGACAAGAAACTGGTGTGTTTTTCAAGTTGTTGATCATTTAAAGTGTCCAACTAATCCCAATATAGGCGAGTGTGGGGGACTAGTTGTCAGAATGGACGAATAAACAAAGACTAGGATGCACTGTCAGTGCAGGCCTAAAATGGCCCTGTGAGCTTGCCAAGTATGGCGTATTTATATGATCAATCATACCATGATTTAAACCTCCAGTAAATGGGTTAATTTGATTATATCTTTTCTAGATGGTAAAATGTTTGTAAGTTGTGGTTCAGCACTCTTTGTGTACCAGATGATAAAGTGACCATACTGTGTTCAAAACATCAGTTACTTATCATCTGTCCTGTTATCAATGCCTTCATGTCATTGACCCATGGAAATTTAACATTGATACTGCTTTAATATGTAAGACATTTTCTTTTGCATTCTAACTAAAATGATTACTCACCCCAATAAGAAGTTGTGCTGCTTTGGTATCTAGGAGCCTTAAGGTCATTTTAAAGAAAACCAACTACTCCTTTAAATTCCCTTTTCTATAGTTTGTTTGACTTAAAGTCTCCCTCAGACTAATTTGATTTTGATTTGTCTGTGACCTTATTGATTTTTACTCAAATGAATCTTGGGTTGTTATTTTAATGCAGATTGATAGTATAATGATCAATGTTATTATTGTATGAATGAATGCTAGTTTGCCATTCTTGGCAGAGTGTTAAAAGGCAAAAGTACAAATATATAATTGCTTTTACAGTATAAATTAATCTGTTTATGATACATGGTGACAGGATTAATTTAAACATTTTTATGAAGTGCTGTCTCTCAAAACCACATTGCTACCAATGTATACACTCAGTACATTTTTAATGTCATGTAATGGAACCTACTGCAAGTGATTCATATAATGTATATGTAAACTGGCACATATACACTCAGGTGCGATGAACATGAACCTTTTTTTAATCATAAAATCTGCTGTACTTACTGTTTTGATTTTTTTAAATTTTACACGCATATGTATGTGTAAAATAAATAAAATGTGTGTGTTTCTTTTCAAGAAAGAAACAACCACAGAGGATCAGCTAGTTTAAGATCAACCCAGTGATTTCTTTCTCTTTGATTACAGTGAATGGTAGTGTCTAGAAAGGGTATGTCCCTTCAGGAGAGAGGTGCCAATGTCCAACCGGCCTAATTCCAATCCAGGGGGGTCACTGCGCCGTTCACAGAGGAACACTGCTGCGGCCCAGCCACAAGACCATACAGTCGCGGGAAGGTGAGTCTACCTGTGCACTTAACACTCAGTTGTAACTAAAATTTCAATCCAGTGAATTAAGAAAGAGGTAGCATTCACATTTTGTGGGAAACATTTGTTGTGGGATTTTTTTTAAGGGAGCAACAAATGAATTTTACAATTCTAATATCTATATGAGTAGGGGGGTGCTTGTACTTTATTTGTGGGTAGGTGTGTACTAGTGCTTTAATCCTAGCCAAATAGTGATAAACTCAGTTTTAGCTGTTTGTCATGCTACTGCAGAGGTGTTAATGATCACAGGGTGTGCAGAGGAAGTCAGCCAAAATGATTTGGTAATTGATTAAATCTTTTTTTTTGTGGCTTAATCACAAAAACCCACACTGTTACTTGCTCTTTAATTTCCAACCTTACAGGTTGCAGTCAGAGCAGGTAAAACATAAAGCAAATTCCCCACCTGAAAGTAGAAGACCTAATTCTAAGGCTTCCAAAGCCACACCCAGCTCAGCCACTGGCCAGTCCAGAGGGCACAGCTCAAGAAGGTACCTCTCCTCTCTATTTGGTACTTAATTGTGTGTGCGTGTGTGTTGTAGGGTTTGTACTTTATCCAATGATATCACACATATTCTACATCTTTGGGTTTTGTTTTAAATCTGAATGAGTACAATGAATGTGGCATGGCAATTCATCAATTTTCATGTTCTGAAGAAATTTCTGAGATAGTGTTTGTCTCTCTTGCTCCCTGGCAGAAGTGGTCTTACTCTGTCCGTGGCTTCATTTGTATTACAAGACGATCCAGAGGCTGCAGGGACTTCCGAGCAAGAGCGACCAGGCCACCAGTCAAAGAGTGAGGGCACCCGAGGACTGAAAAGAAGTGAAGCTCCTGACCAAATTAGTACCCTTGGACCGACCCCTGCCAAGAAGCCCAAATCGCTCCCACCTCCCAGAGACAATACCTCAGAGACCAAGAAAGGCCCAGCTAAGTCCAAGAAGAGATCACTTGCTTCAGAACCACCTGCATCGTCAGGTCGAGGCCAGAGCAAGAAGAGCGGGGCTGCTGGGGCCTCACCAGTCCAGAAACGGAAGAAAGCGGACTCTCTCCCCGGTCTAAGTAGCACCGCTGGGTCCCTCCCCAATCGTACAGAGGGCAGAACTGCAAAACCCACCAAGCTGGCGTCTAAATCGGCCGCCTCAGCCAAAGCTGGGTGTAGCAACGTGACAGACTCCTCCTCCTCTGCCTCCACTTCTTCCTCCTCCTCAACCACAGGCACAAACAGCGCCACCACGCAGGGCGCCAGAGTTAAACAAGGAAAGGACCAGACCAAGGCACGTCGATCTCGCTCAGCCTCAAGCCCCTCTCCACGCCGTAGTACCCGTGACAAGGAGCAGGCAAAAAGCGCCAGCTCTTCAAAGTTTGAGTGGGCAGCACGCTTCAACCCCAAAGTCAACCTGCCAAAACCTAAACTGTCCCTGCCTGGATCCTCAAAAACTGAGACCTCCAAACCTGGGCCATCTGGATTACAAGCTAAACTAGCAAGTGAGTCACTTATTGTTTATGCATCCTCTTTGTTCACAGTAGAAACTCTCACTTTAATCCACTTCTGAGGTCTTTATTTCACTGGATTTTGTTAAGAGACAATTTCTGTACAATTTAACACTATTTCATAATTATTTGTGGTGATTTCATATTCTGTACCTCACAGTTAGTGATAAGAAGGGTTTTCTTAGTGGGGTTGTAATTATATGAAACAATTTAGGGGATAAAATGGGGCTATGACAAGCTTGTAAAGGGTCAGCACACTAAATGTCACAGGACCTGTGATCCAAGCAGCGTCACAGCATCAGTTACAAAACCTCACTCTTCACCACTGGGAGCAGATATATTTGGTATTTGGTGCGGCTCAAACGAGACCTATACAGCTAGGTAAATCGCACTGATTATTACTGGACTTAAGATCAAATGGATTTTACAAAATTTGATTAGACATATGGGGGGTCTTATTTAGGTCATATGTGTAAATTAAATCATACAAATATCTTTGGTGTCTTAATACCATTGGTGACACACTTCATACAGTAAAGTGTGTTTGTGTCTGAAATGGCACATTTAGGTTGCATGTGTTGATTGTGGACTTCACTGAGTGGGGGAGCTGGCTCAGATTTCAGACTTAAGTACCAGTAGCCTGAAATTGGAGAATGCTTTAATGCATAAATACTGCTGGTTGCTCAATTGTCAGTGTGGAGCAGATGTATCATTTCACAGGTGTGATAGACATGTAAGAGTTAAATTGACAAAGACTTGTTATTCAAGTAGTCCTTGTGGAGGCATTTATGTGGTTTTTGGACTTCTGAATACTTTACTTGTAATATGATGTTTGTGCCGATTGTGTCCCTTTGCACTGTCACAAGGAGGCATATTTCTCTCACAAAATGGACTAGGTAGTTGAGTTAACGTTGCATCCAGTTTTTACTGGCTGTGAATCAGTGATGGTGTTGTGAGAAAAAGTGCTCTTGTTTGAAGGGTTAGGTTTGGTATTGGGTAGAGCCAGTTAATACAGGCTCTGTGAAGCTGATGTCAATGTAAGTACTTTAAACATTAACAATATATTATTTGATGTTGATTTGATATTTTTTAAAAATATTACCACAAAATATTTTGAAGAAGATAGTTTAATTTTTATCAAATAACTGTGACCTACATTTGTGTTTAGCAGGAAATTCTATTGTGAAATTGAAAAATAAACTAGTTAGTGTGCACTCTGGTTGAAAACACTAGAAATGCAGTTTTGATGCAATTTTTTTTAAATATTACTATATGTTAATTAACAAACAGTATTTCTCTACTTATCTTACCAAAAAGTGTGTATCTCTGATGCCTGGAAAACATGTTTCAAAGACTATTTTGTTTATTCAAAATGGTTCATTGTTTACATTGGTGTTTGCTAGCTTACCGTTTTCTATTTCCTTGTCTTTGGTTGTTGTGTCACTACATGGACTTGATGTGTTATCAGAACCAGCTGTTGATGAGTATGATTGGTGTACATTAGTGGCAGGAATTGGGTATTGCATCTTTGAGCATGTGTGCATGCCAAACAAAATGGGGGCATATCCATAAAAATACTCCTTGCATAGTGCTTCAAGTCATGGAGTGCTCCACAGAATATCTTTTTTAAATGTTGTATATCAATGTTATTAGTAGACACCAGGTGAAATATACAGAGATATCACATTAGAAATTTGGTTATTAGATTAACACCTTAAAGTGAGTAGTAGCTGTTCAGGTCAGTGTAGGGTCAGGCTGTTCTGGGGAGGTGAAAGGATAGAAACTGAGGTGGGCTCTGTGCCACGGGCCCTTTGCCCAAATGGAGAGACCCCTCCTAAGTTGGCTTGGCTCGGTGGCCCACCAGCTGACCAGCGGTATGTTTGAGGACAGGGGAGGACTCATAAGCTGCTTCTGTTTAGGTGGAAGAGCTACATTTCACTCACAATTTGTTCACCACCCAGCCTCTAATACCCTTTAACGTAGGTTGTGTCACTGGCAGCAGTAATGGTAAGTAAGCATATACAGTTACATTGCATGTATTAGTGATTCTATGAGGAGTGCCATTTTGACCACGGTGAGTAATGTCACAGCCTTTAAAGCTGCTTTGTTATTGTATTGAACAAGTTTAGACCGTCAGAACTGGATTTGTAATCATTGGGAAACCTGTACAGAGATTTTTTTGATAAATGTTTGACCTGATAAAACTCAGTAAGTGAAATGTTAAGGCAATGTCAAATTTAGTACAAAATGAACTTTTACTGTCCTTATGTCTTTAATTAATTTTGATCTCAACTTTTAAAACGTTTTATTTTTGTACTACTGAATTATGAGTCACAGATCTAGCATGAAGGTTGTCCTGTCATAGGGCCATAGTTGAGTTACTATTAATACCCGTGTAGTCAGTGGTAGGGGACTCTAAACGGACAACACTGGAGCTACTTAGTTTCTGGACCTTTACTACACTGAAAGATAACCACTCATCATCATTTGACCAAAATTGAGCAGTAATTGTCATGTGGATATTAGGGCTGAACGATTAATTGTATTTGTGATAATGTTACAATGTAAAACGCATTTTTCTAATCAGTGTGCACGATTACAAAGTGGTCACATGATGTGCGTGAAAGCTAGTGGAGCACTCGGTTGCCTACATTTACTTTTTATGCTGCATTTTAATGTGTTGCGCAATGGCCTCTGGCTTGACAGAACAGTCAGTTGGACTGTCATTATCTAGTCAAATTGAAAAAACTCTGCGAGTCACAGAGCAATCAGCTGCACTGCTGATACACAGGAAAGGAGCAGCTCTGCTATGGTCATTCCCCTCACGGTCTCCTTTGCTTTCAGTCTGTTCAATGTGAGTGCTTCAACTTTATTCCACTTCTAAAGTTGTGCTGCACTTCATGTTTTGAACATGGAAATTTAAAACATGTAATAATAAGCCGCTCCAGATCAATAACACGTAATGTAATGATTGTTTCACAGCGGTTATATTAAATAGCACAAATAAATTTCCTCACATACTTCCTCCCATCCCTGTAGCTCCGCCTCAAACCTCTCAATCTGAAACAGTGATGTTTAAAACACAGGAGCAACACGATACTCTCTGTTTTAAAGAGCCACGTGTCACACACAGATAGTGAACCAGGTGAAAACTGGAGGTGACAGATACACTCATTGTTACTGTAAGTACAATAAAATCTACTAGAGTAAAAAACCAAGAAGAATGCTTCCAATTTGAATCGAAATAATTCAACTGAAATTAATTTAATTAATTTGCTTTTCCCAGTCAAAAAGAAAAAGAAACGAGCATAAAGTTTGATTTTCTTTTCATATTTAGAATAATAAAAGGCACATTACCCTGGCCAGGAAAAAAATCAGTCATAAGATTTTATTTTGCTTTAATACCTGCACATCTTTTAATTTAATTGTAACAAATGGGCCCAAATAACGTTTTACACTAAATGTAACTAATATTGTGTAGGTCATATTTAAATCAATCATTACATTTTGTTTGGGGAAACAAAATGAGAAATTAAAAATCACATATTAAATCGCAATTGCAATATTGGGGGTGGTGGAGGTCACAATTAGATCATTTTACCAAATCGTTCAGCCCTATTGGATATTTACTTTTGTGCTACCACAGCAGAGGATACTTTGAAGTATAGTTTTGTGTTCAGTAATTCAACGTAGCCGTTCTGTGAAACTTTTGAAATCCAAGTATAATCATGAGAGCTGGCCTGTAGAGCAACACAAATGTCACTGTATTTTATTAATAATATATTTAAGTGATTGTTACCTGTACTATCTGTACTTTGTCCACAAGTCTTTATATTATGTCACTGTTTTTCTTTTAAGGTTTGAGAAAATCCACTAAGAAGCGCAGCGAGTCTCCTCCCGCAGATCCCCCCATCAATCGGCGGAGCACACGCACGAAGAAGACCACGGGCTCCTGTGCCAGCACCAGGTATATACAGTGACTGTGCATAATCTTAAGCACAAACTGGAGAGTGTTTGTTTCTAAAGCAAAAAAAAAAAAAAAGTTTTAATAATCGTGATTTCAATCGGGGATCCCGAGTTCGGATAATAAACGCAACACCGCTGTTCGTCAGGGGCTACAGAACAATGTTGTGTTAGCATAGCATATTTTATAATGTGAGGAAGTAACCAGTTAGGCCGAAACACCAGATCCACTGACACTGTGAGAGGAGAAGGACCAGTGAGCCGGTAAATTAGATCAGAAAGTCACTTAATTATTGTTTCTCAGCAGATATGTTCAACAGCACCAAATAAACTGAATTGAAATATTTGAGTAAAAAACTTTTATTTATTTTTCCTGTTCAAAAAGGAATGAAATTAAAAAGTAGTTTGAGTTTCTTTTCAAATTTAGAACAACAGATATAAAATCACTGTCATATAGAAAGTTCAGAGGGTGGATGTTGTTATCAAGGTAAGAGCATTTGGAATTATTGTAGCTGGAAGTCACTTTGCACTTCAAGTTGTGAGCATCTATTGAATTGATTTTCCTTTCTTTTATATTGATATGATATATTTATACTTTGGAGAACATCAGTTTTATAGTACTTTTACTTTAATACATTGATACTATAATGTTGCAGACATTCTCTCACTCAGTGCAATAGAGATGTGAGGTTGGCGGGTACAGCTGTGACTGTGTGGTTAAACTGCGGGTCGTGCGGATGACAAAAAATAATATTTTAATTAAATTCCGGCAGGTGGCTGATGCTGAAAAACAAGCAAATAGGTCAATTTTTCTGAGTGGAGACTATCAGAGTCACAAACAGGCTGCAGCCTCAATTTTCACACTGGCACTGTTAATGAGTCACATTGTTAAGATTTAACATGTTTTTTCAAGTAGAAAGCAACTATGTAGATTCCCCTTTTATCCAAATAGTGTCTGTTTGTAAATCTGCTTTTCGGACAACTATGTGAAAAGCTGCGATCTGCCGGTGTTTCTGTTACGCATCTGGAGTGTCTTTTGTGGGAAGGTAAGTGAGCTTCAGTTTAGGAAGCAGCATTTATTGCTCTGAAAGTATAGGTGGTATGTGTTGTAGTAGCAAGTGTGATAATAAGCCTGGCAGTATTTAATAAAGTGAGACCAAATACTTATTAAAACCAAAATCAGCCAGTGCAGTTGTTTCTATCGTTGCTATGACAATGCACATCCATGAACTGGTCACCTGTAACCCAAAACACCAGCTGGGTTTTTCACATGTCCGAAAATGTCGCAGCAGATTTATAAACTGAAGTTATTTGTGTAAACTGACTGCATATGGGGAATCTGTATCTTTTCTATTTCTATATTTATAACATGCTAAATTTTAATAATGTGACTCATAAACAGTACCACTGTTATTTCAACTGTTATTTTCATTGCAGCTGTTGGTAACTCTGCTTGTCTCCACTTCTTCTGTTCTCCTACTGTCAACAGTTTGTGAGTTTTTTATTCAGTAAGAATATAAATGTTACAGTGTTGAAGTTAATTATATTATGTTAAACAAATATAATAATTATTCAATAATGAATAAAAGTAAGAAAAACATTCTAAAAGTTGATGTTTCTTTACATATTTTGTAGCATTGACAGTGGGTTTGCAAAGGGGTCTCCGGCCAGAAGCTAATTTTGTTTTGGGGGCCATGGCATGGAAAAGTTCTGTAACCTCTGACATATTCTGTAGACATTAGTACAACAGGCAGATGGCGGGCGGGTCCACTTTGGAAAAAAAAAAAAAAAAAATTTGTCCAGATGGATAATGAGTTTTGTGATGCAGTTGCGGATGAAATAATTTTTATTTGATATCTCACCACACACTGACACTGTACCTTGATGTGCTAACTCTTCTTCTATTTTATCACATTACTTCCGGAAATAAATGATTAGTGTGCCTTTGTTCACATCACAGTACAATAGATTATATTTATTGAACCTGCAATTGATCAATTTTATACAGTTCTATAGATGATATTACAGCTCTAAGGTCAAACTTTGAATTTGATTTAGTGTTGGTGAGGGACTTGACTAGGACTTGACCCTCAGTCAAGAGTTGCTGGGTTGGGATAAGGTGTATGGGGAAGTTTATTTCTGCTGTTGAACATAACCTATGTTAAACAATCTATAAATAATGTGGTGTTGATCTGATTCACCAGCTTTCTTACTGTCACTGCTCCCTCTCTTCACCACAGCTAACACAACAGCTTTCTTACTGTCACTGCTCCCTCTCTTCTTCATCTACCTCGCATCACCACAGCTAACAACAGCTTTCTGACAAAACAGCACTGATATCCATTCAGTATTCAGATTTTTTATACAGAACAGTGAAGCAGAATGTAGTAGTATTCCCACATTGACATTTACTGCTCGCACTAGGTGTAAAGTTTAGTCGCACACACTCACATTTTTGTCGCAGTCTGGAGCCCTGTTTCAGTGACATTAAGGGTAATGGATCAAATGCTGTTAATTTGTCTTAATCAGTTTTTATCACTGAATGCATTTATTTTTTAAGGGATATAGAATGGTATTAGAGGCAGCATCTAAGTCTTAAGGCAGCTGAAGCTTATTAATAATCCAAAAATCTCACCAGGCAGGTTAGTGGCAGCAGTGTTAACTAGTTTGAGATGGACTGTTTCAGTTGATACCATTTCACAAAACTAGATATTATTGTCACCATATTATTTCTGCCACCATACTCAAAAATCCTGTCAAGAGCCAAGAATTGAAACAGATCAAATTAGGTTAAGCAGAATCCTTCAGTGAACATATCAGCAACGTGGATATTGAATTCAAACGGCTTTTTGGACTAAGAAGTATCCATCAGAGCAGGTAAAAACCCAGACGATGAAGAACAGGAAAACTTATTCACACAAATATCAATGGTTGAAAGTTTTGAAACTGCCAACATCAAAGGTTTAAAGCATCTGGCTGCTTAGCAGATGTTAAAACAGTCTGAAGGACCCAAGGGACCATAATCATTGATTTCCAGTACGTTTAAAAAAACCAAAAAAAAAGCCCTGGGGAATTGCTGCTGTGTATACTTTTGACTTAGAGTGGTTACACTGAATGCACTGAGCTTGTAATTATTCCGCTGTGGCTTCACATTGTCTTTGCTACTATTGTTGCAGTCGGCGGGGCTCAGGCCTGGGCAAGCGCGACGCTCGCCGACAGGAGAAAATGGCCGACTCTGACAACAACCAGGATGGGGCCAACTCATCAGCTGCTCGCACTGATGAGGCATCACAAGGGGCTTCAGGTACATAAATGACTTGTCTTTATTTTAGATGATTAAGTATTAGTGAAGATTTCTGACATATTAAAAGATTTGTGCCATATTTAACTTTCTTAGAATTGTTTAACTTTATTTAATTGTTGTCACTGAATTTTGTCCAGCTTCAAGCTCAGTTGCCGGAGCAGTAGGCATGACCACCTCTGGAGAAAGTGAGTCTGATGACTCTGAAATGGGAAGGCTTCAAGGTATAAAATGCCTCTCTTAGATATGAGTGTTCCGCATTTTGGAACCTGTTTGTACGCTTGTCCCTGAATTTTCTCTAAAATTTGCTGTTGTTGATCCTGAAGCTCTGTTGGAAGCCAGGGGTCTCCCCCCACATCTTTTTGGGCCACTTGGCCCCCGCATGTCGCAGCTGTTTCACAGGACCATTGGCAGTGGAGCCAGTGAGTATAACCTTCTTACTCTTACATCTTTGTCTTGTCAGCTCTAAATGACTTTAATATACCCCCCATCCCCACTACCCAGGCTCCAAGGCTCAGCAGTTACTGCAGGGCCTGCAGGCCACAGGTGATGAGTCTCAGCAGCTCCAAGCTGCCATTGAGATGTGCCAGCTGCTGGTGATGGGCAATGAAGAAACACTCGGTGGATTCCCTGTCAAGAGTGTGGTGCCTGCTCTGGTGAGTGTTCTGCTGGAACATTACTTTCCATGCTGCACATACATTATACAAAAATGTATTGAGTTTTTTTTGTATAAATGCCTCATGTACACTTTCATGTTCTGGAGGAAAGAACATTCCACATTGCTATGTGTATTATGGAAATAATCACTGCTTTGACATACTTTCTTCACTTTCACAGATTACACTGTTACAAATGGAGCACAACTTTGACATTGTGAGTATGATTTTAATTTTATTGCTGCGCTTTTACAACCATTATCTTTTTTGCAGTGCCATTATATGACTTTTGTCTATGCACACAGATGAATCATGCCTCTCGTGCACTCACATATATGATGGAGGCACTTCCCCGATCTTCTGCTGTGGTAGTCGATGCTATTCCTGTCTTCCTGGAGAAGGTAAACCACTGCTAACATTCCCATCTTGAACAGGCTATGTAAAAGGTGTTTCTCTGTCCCCAGTTGCTTGTTAAGATTATTGGGGGCCTTTTGACAAGCTAATACTAAGTATCCCCTTCTTGTCTGCAGCTTCAGGTGATCCAGTTCATTGACGTAGCAGAGCAGGCCCTGACTGCCTTGGAGATGTTGTCAAGGCGACACAGCAAAGCCATTTTGCAGGCTGTAAGTGTAACACTTTCTCTTTTTTCATAATATTTAAATCATCATCTGTTTATTTACAACTATACACCACAATTAGTTATGACCAAAATACTATATCATGGTATTTTCCATAATTAATCTAGTTTCACAGTATTTTACGGTATTTTATTTCATGCATGATTCAGTGTTGACCACATTTTCCACTGATTGAGAGAAGATTGCATATTGGCTAAGAATAGCCTATTCCATGGTCATGACTGTTGTGAGACATCTCAATTAAAAAATAGTAAAGCATAGTTGCTGCTGTGTTTTAAACAATATGGTGGTGTTTCAGATTGAGAGGTTTGTAGGGGTGGGAATCACCAGAGACGCCACAACACGATATCACGATATTGTGATATTTCTATATACTGCGTATTGCTATACCAAATATAACTATATATTGCAAATTTTTCAGCTGCAACAAATGCCAACATATGTAGTCTTGGTCAATATTTCATCTATTAAAAAAATTTCAGTCTATTCATCTTACTTCAAACATTTATTCCAACAAAATGGAGTTGAAGCTGAAGCTCATTCAATAATTGTAAAAATACAATAGAGATGAAAACAAGTTTCTGTATATGTACAGAAATAATGTATACATAATGAAATAATGTATACATTACTGTGTAATATCTGTCCCACTGACATTATTTCTGTACACACACAAGAAAGCTTGTGAATGCACATTCATAGATTTGCAAACAGTCACAGATGCAGGTGAGAGAGGTATTGTCCAGCGTAGTCTGGTTTGGCTTTATCCGTTTTAGCAGTGCTAATATCTTAGTTTGTTGTGTTGACACAATATTTCACAGCAGCGAGATCAAGCTAACAGACGACATTATCTTTAAAGAGCAATATTTATTTTATTGCTCTTTTTTTATTTTAAGTTGGTGCTCCCAAATGTTTGCTTTGAACTGTGGAGGCATTGTTACATGGTTAACCATGTTGGTAGTACCAGTAACCCAGCCTCTCTCAGAAATGCATGTGTGGCACAGCAGAGTGGCTCTTTGGCTCCATCTACTGGAGTGGAGGTTTGGAAGGCATACTGTATTCACAGTGTGTCTAAACATGCATCATTCTTTTAATTAAAAATCGATACTTGAAGTTGAAATATCAATATTATATTGAGCAGCAAACTATTGCAATATATTGCCATATCAATATTTTTACCTACCCACCTCTAGAGGTTTGAGGCTGAGCTACAGGGTTGGGTAGAGGTGTGTAGGGAAGTCTAATTGTGCTGTTGAACATAACTGCTGTAAAGCAGTCATTAAATAACGTGTTATTGGATCTGATTCACCGGCTTCTCACTGTCTCTGCTCCTTCACTTCATTCTTTCTCCCTTGCTCGATCACAGCAAACATGCGTCCTGTAGCCGCTTACTGACGGGGTAACTCTGTCCTCCATTCAATGTCCAGACCTTTTACACAGACGAGCAATAAAGTAAAAGTATGCCCACATTGAACAGGCTATCTGAAGTGACAGCAACAGCAGCAGAGGCTAAGAATGTTAGCTGCTCCTCTTCTCTGTATCAGCCTGTGGAGCTGAGTGACACAGAGGTGTAGACTTGTTTCAGCTCAGGGTCCCCCGCAGAAAATTAGTCAAGGTGGTGAGTGAAGTACCTGAAGTACATCCAGACAACAGACGGCTCCTTTTTTCGGCAAAAATTCTTCTGGGTCATCATCATCTTCTGGTATAACTACTGGTTCAGAGCTTCCACTGTCTATTTTTCACCGCTTTCAACAACTCTGTACTCTGTTCCATGCGTGTTTAGCGGCGCAGAAATGTAAAAGGTCTCCTGTGAAACAATCTACCTCTGTGCTGTGTTCCAGACAGGTGTAGGCTATTTAAAGCGGTGTTGCCGGTATATGAAAAATTCATATCATAACGCATATAAAAACAGTTTTTTGGAACAACCGGTATATTGCCCAGCACTAGCCACAATGATGTTATCCTTTTGTCTCTCACAGGGTGGACTCGCTGACTGCCTCCTCTACTTAGAGTTCTTTAGCATCAATGCTCAGAGGAATGCATTGGCCATTGCAGCCAACTGCTGCCAGAGCATTACTCCAGATGAGTTCCACTTTGTTGCTGATTCTCTGCCACTGCTGACACAGAGACTCACACATCAGGTACTTGTTTCCCCATGTCAGATACGCTATGAAAAACAGAATATAACACCAACAGCGCTGGATACTGGCTTGAGCAGTACTTTGTGGGGCTCCCTGTTTTTGCTGTTTAAAAAAAAAAAACACATGGGAACCAATGTGAATTCACTAATTTTAAGAAAGCAAGTTCATAAAATAATGTCTTGAGGTTAATTTGTTATTCATTAAATTATCAATAATGAGATAAGCCCCCCTTCGGGAAATATCATCTTCATTAGTCATAGTAGCTTCCCAAATGCCCAGCTTACATGTTAAAGATACATGTTTGTGCTAATTTCCATTTTTATAACAGCTAGCATCTTAAATGCAATTAGGTCAAGTGGTAGTAACATCAAGGCAAACAGAGTGGCCAGTTTGAGAATGACATGCCAGGCTTCTTGTTAGGTAGAGCAGAGTTTATGTAAATGAAGACATGTTACAAAAAAAAACAAAACAAACCCATCATTGATATTTAATGTTTAATTGTATTGTATTAAAAAAAATGATGCATGAATTGACATGATTTATGTTACAACACAATACAGATCTTCTTATTGCTTTGTCCTATTTTAGTGTCAAAATCACTTTTATCAGTTTTACCAACTAAACTTAATTTAATTTAAAGAAATCATTAAAATAACACTTGACTGTTTGAAGTAAATAGAAAAAAACAAAGCCTGCTTTGCTCTAAGATCTTTTTTTCCAGCTTTTTCATAGAAAAATGAATGCTCTTGAGGTTTAAACATGTTTAAAAGACTCTTAGTAACTATATTCATTTAACCATCTTTCAGGATAAAAAATCTGTTGAAAGCACTTGTCTCTGTTTCGCCAGACTGGTGGACAACTTTCAACATGAGGAGGTGGGTACTTTGCTTTTCCCTGTTTTTCATTTTCTGTGGTTGCCATATTTGTAGTGCCTCCTTTGTTTGCCACATAGCTAATGGCTGTCTCTGCTTAAATCAACAGAACCTGCTGCAGGAGGTTGCATCACGGGACCTGTTGACCAACATTCAGCAACTGCTGGTAGTGACGCCTCCTGTGCTCAGCTCGGGGATGTTTATCATGGTTGTGCGCATGTTTTCCCTTATGTGCTCCAACTGCCCCTGCTTGGCAGTCCAGCTTATGAAACAGAGTGAGTGATTACCACCCCCCCCAAAAAAAAAACAAAAAAAAAAAAACAAACACACACTCACACCCTTGCCCATTTTCACTTCTCCAGGACAAGATGTTTGAGGGAAAATGTAAATACCCACTGTTAATTGAGTTAAAGGCTAGTAATAGTTTTAGATCATTGTGTCTTTTGAAAACTTATCTTAATACCCTAAATGTTAAGTTGTGTTCAAATAGCAGCCCCTTTTATTTGTCAATTTGTTTTTATATTGTTTATTTGCCATAAACAGCCAACTGATGTAACAGTTCAAAGTTTTACTTGTGAAATTGGTCTCTATCTTTTGCTAATTTTCACTTCTCACCTCGTATTGACGAGACTCTGCTTTCATTTGAGGCCATTTTTATCTTTTCACAAGAATTCACTTTTGATTGACTGAAAAAAAAGTATTTCCTTTGCATCCAGTTTGAGTGCACTTTTAGCAGTAATGTTGGGATATATTGTGTTGAAGATGCAGCTAACAGCAGAAATGTTGTCACCTCTTGTTAAACAGACATAGCAGAAACTCTGCGTTTCCTCTTGTGCGGTGCATCAAATGGCAGCTGCCAGGAGCAGATTGAACTGGTACCCAGGAGCCCTCAGGAGCTCTATGAACTGACCTCCCTCATATGGTAACATCCTTTTACTCTATTCAGATATATTCCCTTGATGCAGATATCCTATTGGTTAAGATCTTGCTGCCTGATATGGACAAAATTGTATTAACTTTGTTTACTGTGCTTGAAGTAATCTTGTCTAAAGCTTGTAAGACAAGCCACTGTGCATATTTTATCATTGCCTCTCCATTATATTCTGTAATTGGATATTACTAACAGAATTTTTTGTAAACTGTTCTCCTTGGAGCCACTTTTTCGTAATCAAACAACCCCAATCAAAACTTGACAGAAAACTGTCTGGGACACAGTGGACAGCAATGTTGCTGTGGTGTTTTCCAATTGTCATAGCATTTTTCAA
The DNA here is from genome assembly GCA_024605115.1 of Rastrelliger brachysoma. NCBI lineage: Eukaryota > Metazoa > Chordata > Actinopteri > Scombriformes > Scombridae > Rastrelliger > Rastrelliger brachysoma. Next base: position 18,181 of record JANJYP010205342.1, read on the forward strand.
TGCTTTGAGCAACACAAATCAAATTATGCAGTTGTGTCTTATTTGGGTGGCAGCATAAATGTCAAATGGCTATCTCAAAATGTCAGCAGATAAAACCAATACTATCTGCCTGGCTGGGTAATATCATGCATATTATCTGACTTATGACGCCTGCAAGCATAATATTCTCCAAATCTCTTCTGATGTTTGATTTACAAAACCTAATTTAGAATATACACAGATGGAAGTCTTGCCACTTGCATCTTCCTGAAATTAAATTAAGACAGTCTGTCATTTTCATATAGAGCTTGTGTTTTTGTGTTGTGTTCATCCAATGTACAAATGTTGTAGGAACACAAAACCATGTGACATTGTTTCATATCTTAAGCAAAATAAAATGAGATGAACAAAAGTTCTACATTTTCCTGAAATGACTATTGCTCTTGCAGTGAGCTGATGCCGTGCCTGCCTAGAGAGGGTATCTTCGCAGTGGATGTCATGCTGAAGAAGGGCAGTGCCCAGACGACAGAAGGAGCGATCTGGCAGTGGAGGGATGACCGAGGACTGTGGCATCCTTACAACCGCATTGACAGCCGCATCATTGAGGTTCGTATGTATCAGAAGCTACTGTGTCGCCAACGCAATGTTGGGAAAGTTCCACATGAACTAGTTTAAAGTTCAATTCACAAATTTTAAAATGAACTAGTTCAGTTCATAATTCAAAATTTCAAAAATGAACTAGTTCATAGTTCTTTTTTNTAAAAATTGATTAATCGGTTGATTATTTTTTGATTCATTGATCAATCGCATAAAAAATTTCCACCCCTTCATTAAGAAATAAACATTATTTTAAATTGAC